>CM040472.1:2697743-2752181 GCA_022758105.1 Pangasianodon gigas | reverse complement strand
GTGTCCTGCACAGAGCCCTGACCTCAACCCCACTGAACACCTTTGGGATGAACTGGAACACTGACTGCACCCCAGACCTCCTCACCAACATCAGTGCCTGATCTCACTAATGCTCTTGTAGCTGAATGAACACAAATCCCCACAGCCACGCTCCAAAATCTAGTGGAAAGCCTTCCCAGAAGAGTGGAGCTTATTATAATAGCAGAGGGAGAATAAATCTGGAATGGGGTGTTCAACAAGCACATATGAGTGTTATGATCAGGTGTCCACAAACTTTTGGCTATATAGTGTAAGTAATATGTCCAAAACCACACATTATTGCCAAAGTAGTGATTTTTTTAAGCCTTGTTTTAAATATAAATCACGCCTTAAAGCAGAGTGGCAAATATACAGCACAGTGAGTTCATGAAATCCCACAATGTACTGTAACAGGTTATAGTATATAAACAATATACCTCAGAGCAATGATTCTCAAAGTGAATCATAACCATGTTTAACTGGTTACATGAATTGAATAAGGTTAAATCTAAACCTTTATACTAATTTTAAAAAATGTTATAAATAATGTCAGCTCAGACCTACGTAATGCATTCTGTTGAAAAAAGTAATGACCCTAATGTTTGAATAGTTGGATTATGTTTGTACGGAGGGGTCAGTGGAATTTATTTATAGTTAAAGATCTCCCTGGCTGCACAGAAGTTGTGAACCCCTGCCCTGGAGTGTACAGAATACACACGACACACAACAGCATACAGCTGGGCAATATCATGCTTTTATTAACAGTATACTTTCCTGACTCCCTCATCTCATTTGCTGTAAACATATAAAGTCAGGTCAGTTCTGGATTTTAACAAAAGAAGTAGTGGTTGTCCTGCACAGTCTTCATAAACTCCTTTATACACCTTATTTGTCACTTACCAATCCCACCGCACATACACTGACACTGAATAACAGAAGTGCATATGGAGGTTCTTCCTCACCTATAACTTTATTTCTGAGATTTGGTATAAGGCATTTATTTGAATAGTCCTATAGCTAAATTATGTAAATTTTATAATATTTATAAGTACCATTAGGATGGCATCATGAGCATTTAGGAACATGAATATATGAATTTCCAGTGAAGAGTTATTTGGGGCACTCAAACTAAGCCTAAACACAGACTGTCAGTGAAGAATGATCATGGTCGATATATGCGTAATTAGCCCAAGATTAAGGTTTAAGCTGTATATCTATTTCTCTAGTTCTCATGGCAGCTTGTTCTGAATAGAGGAGTTTCTTAAAAGTGCAGTGAGTTTCTTTTTGAAAGAAAGGCTTCAGAGCTCTTAAAGGCTATATTACCAATGATGGGGTAATGAGAAATCGAACTGAAAATACAGCTATAATACTTCAGCAGTGAGTGATTGGCATAAAAACATGGAATGTCACAATGTATTGCACAGTTCAAGCATCTGTTCACAGTGATGTCCCATTTTTTTTTGTGTCTTCTACAGAGGTGTTGGGCTTCCTGCCCCTCCCTGAGTCTCCAGCTCAATGGAATTGGGGTTGTTTACGGTAACTGAACCGTACGCTGTGTCAAACGGCCCATCTTCCTCCTCCTTCATTCTCTTGTAGGTGATGTTGGTGTCATCATCGTCCTCTCCAGTCAGGTCCTGCTTGCGAAGCACCTCGCTCCTGTACGCGCGATACACCAGGATGATGACGGCGGCCTCGGCTGCCTGGAAGAGTGCGTAGAGCAGCGGGAACATGTACATTGCCCCCATGAGCTGTGGAGGGAAAGCCAGCTTCAGGATGGCCGTGCAGAGCTGGACGTTCTGGCAGCCCGTCTCTAGTGACACGGTGCGGCAGCCGTTGGGTGGTAGAGAGAAGAACATGGCCAGCCCATAGCCTGCTGCGTATCCCGCCATCGGCATGAGCACGGCTACTACGTACACCGCGGGAGGGATGGTTGCTAGCAGCTCGGGCCCCAGCATGACACCTGTCATGATGAACAGCAGCACCAGTGTGATGAGCATCAACCACAGAGACACCTGGTGGATAAACAGGAGCAGCGGGTAAAACGCTAAGAAAGGAATTTAGCTAACTTCTGTGCATTTGATACAGACCTAGCACTCTTACAATGATTTATATCTATTCGCTCTCCAGCCTGGTTTCTCACTGTTACAGTTTATTGTGTATCACTATTTAGGAGTGGGAGATATGACAAAAATATTATATCACGATATTTTTTTTTTGACATTTCTGCAATACATGATATGCATCATGATATACAGGCTTCCTAACAAACTGCCAGCAATACAGTATTGTATTTGTAAATTATCCGTGAAAAAATTTGTTTGATGATACTTTTATTTAATGTGTACAAAAATTTAATTCAATTAAATTTTATTTGTATAGCGCTTTTAACAATAGACACTGTCACAAAGCAGCTTTACAGAAATAAATAAATTCAGGATATAAATATTAAATTTATAAATTTATCCCTAATGAGCAAGCCAGAGGCAACAGTGTTGAGGAAAAACTCCCTGAGACGATATGAGGAAGAATCCTTGAGAGAAACTGGACCCATCCTCATCTGGGTGACACCGGATAGTGCGATTATAAATAACTCCCTTCTACAGCTGTGTACTAGAGAGTCAAAAGGTGCTGATTGTGTTAACAGGAAGTTATGAACTTATACACAACTTATGAATATGAGCATCAGAGTCGTTTCTGAATTCATTCTAGTTTTAACTTAAAGTCTATTGTATCGATCTGAAGTTATTAACTGATCAGTGATGGAGACTTGAGTGCAAAACTGCTTTAAACAATTGCAGTCCTAAAGCTATCCAAGGAAGAACATCCACAGCCCTCTTTATGGTTTCTGTGTGGTACCATCCACAGTAATCTCATGGTGATCTTTAGGCTGTCCATGGGGCCATCCCCCCAAATTAATTAACACTGATTGTAAAATAAAAAAAACAATTTGTAAAAACTTTTTAACATTTTACAATTTTAAAAATTCAGACAGTAGAAAACTTTATCAGGAGTTTGTAATTGTTAAATTAAAAATGTATCAAATGATATCACAATACCCACGATATCACCAGAAAGTGTATCATTACACAATTTATCACAATGTTGATATTATGTCGTCATATCTCCCAGCCATATTACTATTATTACTGCGAGTTAACCTTCTTGGACTTCCAGATTGTTCCATTTGTAGACTGATTACGCTGGAGCTCCTGAGTACTATCATTAATTCACTACCATTCAGTACTATCATTAATTCAGTTCCATTCAGTACTATCATTAATTCAGTACTATTATTGATTCAGTTCCTTAAATAGTATTCTAATATACTAGTAAGTGGTTTTGGATAGACATATCTGCCAAACATGTAAGAGGTATGATGGAGGGTTGAAAACAACCCAACTATTCTGCCTCCAGATATTCCCATTCAATCTATAAAACGGGCTGAAGAAAAATACAAAAAGATGCCCCGATTAAAAACTTCAGCAGAACAGAATTATATATAAAGTGAAGACTGGGGGTCACAGACATGTAGGCACGTCTGACTCAGTGCTACTGATCAGAGTACAAATGAGCAGAGCCATCAGAGTGACAGTGCCGCCTGCTTTTATCCACTCCCTTTAATGTACAGCAGTCTCCTCCCCCTTTACCCTGTAAAACACACACACACACACACATCTTGATACCCTTTATCACTCTGCTCTTCCCTCTTTCGTTCCCTCCCTGTCTCTATCTCTCATTGCCCACCAGGCCCTTATCAAGCTGTTCATGATAAAATTAACTGAAAGAAGGAGCTCTTGTTCAATTTTATTTACTGAACATCATTTCTGTCTCAAGGCTCCTGTCTAGTTTACTGCATTACTGCATTACCGTGACCTGAACGGTGACATGCAGCGTCTTAAACCTTAAACCTGACTATAGCTTATTTCATTATTCCTTAAACATAAAAGTCTGTTGGATTGTGATTGACTTGTTAAGATGATCAGAAGAAAGGTTAATTCATGTCTCTTGAAAAGTACTTTCTTATGTCAAGCATCATTTGTCCAACGAATTGGACAGCCTTTAGGATCTGGGCGTTTGTCTTTGAGTGAAGTGCCTAATATGAGATAACAAGCATGTAGGTTCGTTTTCAATGCCAGTGTAAAAGCGCAAGCACTTCACAGACCGTTGTGTGTTGTATAAATAAGGAATAAATAACGACAGAGCGTTATATCAAAATAATCAATCATAAAGTTGAATATTTTCCAATAGCAGCATGCCCTGAAGTGTTTTCTTCTTATTATAACTCAGCAATTAGCCAACTCCAACCATTTTTTATTCATTAAAGACAGACACGTCATACTTTTTTATCCGTTTATAGCTATTAATATTGTCTGTGATACAAGTTAGTTCCTGTTATCACTTACTTTATAACATCAGTTGTTTCCTCATCTGCCTTTTTGTATTTATCTTTTTCTCACTGTCTATGTTAGACACATTTTATTAGTAGACAAATAAAAATGCAGCTTGTTATGTCACTGAGAAACTGCAAAGTCCTCTATCCTGAAGACTTCCCTGTGTCAGAACAGCTTTACCTCTGTCTGTTACAAAGCACTGACACTGGAGACCCCTTCCAAAAAAAATGCTAGATAAAAATAGGTTTACAGAAAACTACATATGTAAATTGGATGTTACTATATAAGAATGATAACATAATAGATAGATAGAGCATTAATATAGGCTAAACCTGTCATTTGAATTACAGCCGGTAGTGAAGTCAGAGGCGTGCTGAAGTCTGAAGCACACAATTGTGTTTGTATGCTGTAGCTTTACAATTTCCCTTCACTGGAACTAAGAGGCCCAAACCTGTTCCAGCATGACAATGTCCCTGTGCACAAAGCGAGCTCCATGAAGACATGGTGTGTTAAGGTTGGAGTGGAAGAACTCGAGTGTCCTGCACAGAGCCCTGACCTCAACCCCACTGAACACCTTTGGGATGAACTGGAACACCGACTGCACCCCAGACCTCCTCACCAACATCAGTGCCTGATCTCACTAATGCTCTTGTAGCTGAATGATCACAAATCCCCACAGCCACACTCCAAAATCTAGTGGAAAGCCTTCCCAGAAGAGTGGAGCTTATTATAACAGCAAAGGGGAATAAATCTGGAATGGGATGTTCAACAAGCAGTTAATGTATGAGTGTGATAGTCAGGTGTCCACATACTTTTGGCCATATAGTGTAAGTAATATGTCCAAAACCACACATTATTGCCAAAGTAGTGAGGTAGTGTTTTTTAAGCCTTGTTTTAAATATAAATCACGCCTTAAAGCAGAGTGGCAAATATACAGCACAGTGAGTTCATGAAATCCCACAATGTGCTGTAACAGGTTATAGTATATGAACAATATACCTCAGAGCAATGATTCTCAAAGTGAATCATAACCATGTTAACCATTTTATTTAGTGGGCCTACAGCAGCATGCGGTTTGGGACGTGGCCTTCAGCCTATTTGACGTGTCGGATGTTACCCTGAGCACGATGTCAGCGGCGCGGGGGTACAGGGACCTGAGCGCGACCCCGAGTCCGATGGGGATGAGTGTGCTGCAGACGGTGAGAGTGATGGCGCCCAGGGGCAGCAGCTGCACCACCGGCGTGTCGATCCACGCGCGACTGTACAGCCACAAACACAGCGGCATGAGCAGCAGCGCCAGCACCGTGGACGAGATGGTCATTATAACACTGTCAACACACACAGCACCACACACACACACAAACACACACACACATTACACATCATGCCAGGCTGACACACTATAACCTAAATTATGAGTTTTGTTGTACCATAACATTTTTTTGATACACTTGTAAAAATAAACCCTAAATGCATTTTAAGTAGCTACATTATTTGTTAAGTTATTTGTGATGTACAGCTCTTCAGGTAATTGCGGCTCCAACAGAAAGGCATAAAGAGCCACCAACAGATCAACAGGTTCTTCAGAGAACCAAAAAGAGCTGCTCAAGATACAGACACGTTCATGACACAAGTGTAAAATCAGGAGCTTAAGGAAATTAAGTAACATTTTATTTCATGTGTTATTCACTTTTCACCTTTAAAGCTTATTACTGGACAGATTTACTGTTTTTTCTTTAAATGTTTTGCCCAATATACAAAATACTACTACTACTACTACTACTACTACTACTAATAATAATAATAATAATAATAATGATGATGATAGGAAGAAGAAGCGCGTGTGAAAACTTGGAGCAGAGGGGTGTGATGTCTACCTGAGGTTCATCTCTCCGTTGATCAGCAGGGTCATGAGGTTAGACAGGTTGCCCCCCGGGCAGCAGCCGCACAGCAGCACCGCCACTGCGGCCACGTCGTCCAGAGAGAAGGCGAGCGCCAGCAGGAAGGCCACCAGCGGCATGATGGCGAACTGGCAGATGGCCGCGAGCAGCACCCCGACCGGCCTGCGCACGTGCTCGCCCATCTGACTGATCTCCACCGTGCAGCCGAGCCCGAGCATGGTGAAGCACAGGATGAAGCCCACGAACACGTTCATGCCGTGGCTCAGCGGCGAGTCCCAGAACGCCACGGCCAAGCGCGCGGGTACCACCGGCTCCTCCGACGCGCTCCAGCTCTCCAAGGCAGCGTGCGGGATCTTGGACGCGTTCACGGCATTCCCCGGGAGGTTTAGAAGCGCCGCGGTGGAGGAATCACTGCTGGAGTTCTCCATCGTGTTCACTGTGATCCCGGGAGGAAGCTTACAGGAACCCGGAGAGCCTCTGAGCGACTGCGCCTTCAGCAGCGCGCGCTCATTGTGACGTGACGCGGGAGTGTGCGGGGAGTGCGCGCGCGCATCCGTTAAGGCTGCAATGGCACCTCTGAGGGCACGTGCGTGAGCAATGAGACTTAGATATGATCTGATCTGAATAATCATCCGGTGATGAGAACTAGAAAAAAGTGCATTTCTGTCCTGGACAGTACAAACCCGATCTCTGTCATGACATGCAGGACAACTTTCTCTCTCTCTCTCTCTCTCTCTCTCTCTCTCTCTCTCTCTCTCTCTCTCTCTCTGTCTGTCTGTCTCTCTGTCTCTCTCTGACTCTCTTTCTCTCTCTCTCTCTCTCTGTCTGTCTCTCTGTCTCTCTCTGACTCTCTTTCTCTCTGTCTTTCTCTCTCTCTCTCGCTCTCTCTCTCTCTCTCCCTTTCTTCGTCTGTGTTTTTTTTCTCTCTTGTTCTGTTTCTCTGTGTATCTCTCTGTCTATCTCCCTCTCCTGCTCTCTCTCTCTCCTCTCTTAGTTGATTTGGTGTTATAGCTTTGTATGAAGTTAGTAAGTTACAGTGTGTATATCTTTTAAGATGCTGTATACATGCACATATGTGTTTTGCCCTGGATTTTATTTGTGTCAAATAATTTTTTTTAATAGGAAAATGTTTTAGTAATTATTGAATTTTCTCTCTCTCTCTCTCTCTCTCTCTCTCTCTCTCTCTCTCTCTCTTTCATGGAATGACACGTTCTTTAGGAAGAATAACTAAAGTTAAATTGTATTTAGAAACAACAAACACACACACATCAGCGCGTCTCCGCGTCTCCAAACACACACACACACACACACACACACACACTCTCAAAGCACTGACGCAACGCGTCTTTGGTGCGTCTCCTCCACACTATCTCCATCTGCACCATCAGCCATCATCACATCATCACAGTCAGTGCAGATGTTTCTGATGTTATTTCACACTGTCCCTGTTTGCACACGGCCCATAAAAACCCCGCCTTCAACCCCGACCTTGCTTAGAAATGTTCCCTCATCAGTGCATTAGTCATCAGTGCAACACTGCTTTCATAAGACGTGACCACTCTGTTAAATGAAACAGGATGTTATAGAGCCTGTCCACAGCCCCATGATGCGGGATTTACAGGGGCAGTGTGCATGGGGTTCAGGGCTGTGACGCATTTCACCATCCTTCAGTTTATGAGTTAAACTCAGCATGCTTTTCAGCTTGCCATTCTCATTATTACTGTTATTATTATTATTATTATTAGTAGTAGTAGTAGTATTAAGAAGATGGAGGTGACACTGAGTGACTGTTTGGTAAAGTACAAGGTACACCAGTGTGATGTGGACAGTCTGGAACAGGCGCACAAAAATCCTCGGCGTTGTGCAACGCGTGTGTGTGTGTGTGTGTGTGAGAGAGAGAGAGAGAGAGAGAGAGAGAGAGAGAGAGAGAGCTCTGTATGAATGATTCACTCTTATTGATCTGGAATCTGCTGCAGCTTTCACACACGGTGCGTAAAGCCTACTTTTTCTTCAAAATGATTTAGCAGCTCATGTCCAGAGTTATTGAATATAAATCCTTTATTAATCAGACACCCTGCTGCAGTAAAACTACTCACTCTAACTCTCCCTCTAGTCTTTGACTGCTGGACTGGACGTGAAGTCCTGACATTATTTGCTTAGTGATAAATTTCCCCATGACCCATATTCCTGTCAGAGCTGATGAAATCTCAGTCTGAGGGGGATTTAAAAGCGAAAAGAAAACAGGTCTAAACTGACTGATTTTAGATATAGACTTCATTAGAGCTGAGAGGTAAGGCCTCATTTTATCCATTTCATCTTCTTCATGCTGTTGCTCTGATCACCTCAGCTACACCAAGAGTCGATTAGTTACAGTTTATGGGATTCACATGGGGAGAAAATGTGCTTTATGTGCATATTTTATTGCAGTTACAATTCTTACTTACCATAACATGATAAATTTATTATGTCTGTGTACAACATTTCCATATGAGTTAGTGCGGTTTAAAGCCTGTTTATTGGGGATCTGAGACAATTTGCATTAATGCATAAGATTCTCATAGACTCTGTGTGTGTGTGTGTGTGATTATATTTATATATATGTGCCTTTAGTGTTTCAGATGGACTCTCGTGGCCTCCTCGCGCTCGCGCTGATCCTCTGGTTCCGTTGCCATGGCGCCCTCTCGTGTCCGGTGCGCTGCACGTGTCACTTCGGCATCCAGTCAGTAGAGGCAGTGTGTCCCGATGCGGCGCTCTCGCGCTACCCTAGCGACGGTCTCCCAGGCAACACCACCTCCCTAACCATCCAGTTCACCAACCTGAGCAGCGTCTCCGCCCACGAGCTGGGAGCCACGCCCCTTCTCCAGGAGCTCCACCTACCGGGAAACAGACTCAGCAGCTTACCGGCGGACCTGCTTACTGGTCTTCATCACCTGAACACCATAGACCTTACAGGTGTGTGTGTGTGTGTGTGTGTGTGTGTGTGTGTGTGTGTGTGTGTGTGTGTGTGTGTGTGTGTGTGTGTGTGTGTGTGTAGGTGTGTGTGTGTGTGTGTGTGTGCGTGTGTGTGTAAAGAAAATAAATAAAACCTTTATATACTTACCCATGAAATTTGGCCAGAGCACGTGAGGATTGTTGCCTGCTTCCGCAGCTCAGACCTCACAGATAAGTTTCAGCGTGTGTGTGTGTATAAGCAGGAAACATACACTGGACCTCATTTATCAATCTTTTAGGTCGAGTGCACAGACAGCTGGGAGCACGAAATGAACACTCAGGGTAAAGGCTCAAAGACAGAAGTGGAAGTTATTTTTACTCACTTCTATGCCAGTTAAAATATGTAATAATATATTATAATATTTAATAATGATAAGCGAGCGCTAAATCTCCTGTTAGCTGAGGAGTTTGTTTACGGCTCACAGCTTTGCGCAGACAGACCGTTTATAAACCCGTCCTCCGTTTATATGGCGCCATTTCTTTTGTCATAATTGAATTAGTTTTATTTGTCTTAATTCATGGGTTTTGTGTTGGCTCGCTTTCTTTATAAAATGGAGGAACTCTGTAAAAAAATGGCTGTAATTCCTAAACAATTAACACAATATTTTTGTTAAACCCCTTGAATTAAAGCTGAAAGTCTACACTTCACTCACATCTTGATTGCTTCATTTCAAATCCACTGTGGTGGTGTACAGAGGCAGAATTACGAACATTGTGTCACTGTCCAAATACTTATGGACCTGACTGTATCAAGTCGATCAAGTCGAGGTTTACATTAGTTAGTCTTCTTATGTGTAAATTTACACACACTCAGGAGCACAAGTAGGATGCTAATGTTTTTTTTTCTTTTCAAATTAATGGATTGTAAATGATCCTACGAATGATTTACGAATAAATCTGTTTGTATCCAGCTTGAAAAATGAGGCCCATTAACTCTAAGGGAGTATGTGTGTGTGTTAGCACTACTCACACAAACTCAATAGACCACACACATGAAATAGAGCATGCCTGTAAGTCTTTTTTTTTTTTTTTTTTTTAAAGGGTGTGTGTTATTGAAATATGTATCTTTGTCTGTCCTGTTTTATCTGTTGGTCTGACCTCCTGTTTAATTTTCAGTCTCTCATAAGTAAGAGTATGGAAAGACTTTTCCAAAATTAGGTCGACAGAATTACTGGTATTTGTGAGCTAAGTTGCTAACTAGCTCAGTTTCACTGAAGAAGGTAGTGACAGCTAGATATCTAGACCTATAAATAATAAAAAAACCAAACACAAATAATCAAACATAACATTAGACTTGCAGTTTATTTACTTGCAAGATAAAATAAGATTACAGAGATAAAATAACAAGCTAAACTGCAAGTGGAAAACTTTTACAGTACAGTCCACTGAACATTGCTGCAGCTCTGAGCACTTTGAGAGTCTGGTGCCAGTATGTTAAAGTTTGAGATGTCAGTCATGTTCATCACCGCTTAAGTGATTGGCAGCTGGTCACATGGTTACGCCCCTTTCAGAGATCTCGCAGTCATCGTATGGAGAAGCTGTGTGTGCAGGCAGGACAAGCAAAGAGTGCACTGTCCAATGAATGTTGAGATTGAGATTTTCTATGCAAAAATCTATCCACCAGCAACACACACCCATTCACCCCAAGAGATTGTGTGTGTCCGGACATGGCTCAATACGACATATTAAAAGCCTGTTGTTTAATGAGCGGTAATCTTCCCTCTCATTAAAACACAGTGTATTTGAAGCTGCTGTACAAGAGATGCTTTACTGGAGTTCTCCGGGCTTTGAAGGAGATTTTCATGCAGGCTGCGCTGTCCAATGAAAACAAACAGCACAATATTGCAATGAGATATTTGATAATTTGTTCCACTAAAATATTAAATTTGACCAAATTTCAACTAGACGATGATACTTGCCCTTGCTTCAGTGTATTCAGATATAAACGTGGAGGCTGTGTGTGCTGAGGTAAGTAGTTGGCCAAGATTTTGGCTGTAAATATTCATTTTCTTTCTGTATTTGTGTGGGTTTTTCCCCTCAGGTAACCAGCTACAGGAGCTGCCTGCTCGGGTGTTCTATCATGCCCCGCTCCTCAACCTGGTTCTTAAAGACAACTGGCTCACTAGCGTCAATGCCGACTGGCTGCCCGCCAACAGCAGCCTCACGTGGCTCGACCTGTCAGGGAACAAGCTGAGGAAAGTTCCCTCTGCTCTGCTTCAGAAGCTGAGCCGCCTGGAAACTCTGGACCTCTCACAGAACCTGATAGAAGTGCTTCTAGCCGAGAGCCTCCACTCCCTTCATGCTTTAGAGAGACTTCACCTGGATGACAACAAACTTCATTCGCTGGACGCCAAGGCTTTTAGCCACAACACTAACCTGACTCACCTGTTCCTTCAGAGGAACAAGCTGCGGTCTCTCCCGAGTACAGTGTTCCACGGCCTCGACCGGCTGCAGTACCTGGACCTCTCAGAGAACTACCTGACATTCCTGACACCTGGCACCCTTGGTTTAGGGATCAGCTGGGTGCAGTTAACCTTTAACCCCTGGCACTGTGATGCTAAAATAGAGTACCTGTGGAAGAGGCTAAACAACGTGGAGGTGCAGTCCGAGCCGAAGTGCGCCTCACCTGAGACGCTGAAGGACAAAGCCATCGCAGCACTTACGCGCAAAGAGCTGGGCCTGGCAGACTGAAGAAAGAAAGGATGAAAATGAGATGGAGGAAGAAGAATGCTGGAAATGTTGAAATTAGTGAATAAAGGAGTGAGAATAGCAGAGCAGAGCAAGAAATAAACGAATGCAGTTAGAAAATCAAAAGAGCAAAGATAAAGCAAATCAACTGTAGCTTCATGATGTGTTAAACAGTACAATGATAAAATGGAACAAGAGTAGTGTTTCCTGATCTGAAGATGACAAAAAATAAATGATTTTGTAGGATAAAAGAAGTCGTGTATTTGTTCAGTTGTTGCCTCACATCTCCCAGAGTACTACAAATTGCCTCCATACATAAATGTGTGTGTATGTGTGTTTCCTGGCATCTCGTCTAGGGTGTATTCTGTATTCTAGACTCAGGATCCACTATACACTCACTATCCACTTTAATAGGAACAACTGTACACCTGCTCATTTATGCAGTTATCTAATCAGCCAATCATGTCGCTGCAGCGCAATGCATACAGTCATGCAGATACAGGTCAAGAGCTTCAGTTAATGTTCACATCAAACATCAGAATGGGGAAAAAGTGTGATCTCTGTGACTTTAATCATGGCATGGTTATTGGTACCAGAGGGGCTGGTTTGAGTATTTCAGAAACTGTTGATCTCCTGGGATTTTCACACACAACAGACTCTAGAGTTTACACAGAATGGTGCGAAAAACAAAAAACATTGAGTGAGCGACGGTTCTGTGGGTGGAAACACCTTGCTGATAAGAAAGGTCAGAGGAAAATGGCCAGATTGGTTCAAGCTGCCAGGAGGGATATAGTAACTCAAATAATCACTCTTTATAACCAGGGTGAGCAGAAACGCATCTCAGCATGCACAAAACATGTGGATGAGCTACACCAGCAGAAGACCACATCAGGTTTCACTCCTGCCAGCCAAGAACAAGAATCTGAGACTATCATGGGCACAGACTCACCCAGACTGGACAGTTGAAGATAACTGCATAAATGAGCAGGTGTACAGGTGTTCCTATTCAAGTGCACAGTGAGTGTAGTAGAAAACATTGGAGACATAAGCAAGGTGAGTCCCACTGAAAACATTCAAAGAGAAAGAAAAATGTAATTAAATTTTGCATGTCCCTATTCATAAATTGTGCAGCAGCCACAGTAGTATAGACTCTTCTTCATGAATGTAATGTCTTTATACCGAGATGTGAGAAATCTGTTGCACTGACACATTTAACCTGCAAGAATGAAATCAATAAAAGCTATGTTGCATGATTTTATTATATACTTCCAGATACTTAGGTAAAAAGGTTAAAAGATGACAGATTCACTGCAAAACAAACAAACAAACAAATAAAATGATGTCTTAGCAAGCGAAAATATCTTGAATATGGGCAAATTTATCTAATATTTCTTATTATGAGATTATTGTAAATAAATGTAATATTATTCAGCCTGTTTTTAGATGCTTACTCATTTCCACAAATTTTCTTATTCTTTTGGCAGATAATTTTGCTTCTTTTTAGAAATATATGCTTAAAAAAATATCTGCCAATAGAACAAAACTATTTCAAGCTTGAAATTAATAAAATGTGTCTAGAAATAGGTTTAATAATCTTAGATTTGGTTTGTTGCAATCTTATAATAGGAAATACTAGATAAACGTGACAAGTACGTTCATTTGTCATTTTTGTAATATCAGTATAATATCAGAGTTACAAGCAAATCAAAAAAATATTGTGCTTATAAAACGTGCAATACACCAGTCTCATTTACCAATGAAAATTTTTTTACTGAATGTGCTACTTGTAAATATAAAGTAAATATTTATCTCAGCTCTGAAATGAGAATAATTGACCTCTGATATACCTTTAAAAAAGCAAGAAATAATATAATCAAATTTACAATAAAAAAAAGAAAGAGTGCTATTTTTGTCCTTATTGTAAACATTTTTACATCCTCAACTCTGTTATTGAGACACATTGGAAATAATATCATAAAAAGTGTATCATTATCATTAGAGGAATGGGAAGTCACGTACATATTGTTACATATTATAAAACAACAAGAAAATCATTTAAATTATAGAAACTTATTAAATCAAAGCAACGTTTTAGGATTTAATAACTTTACTTCACATAAATATATATCTACTGAATTTAAACATATTGTAATAGTGGCATTTAATCCAGGTACTAACAGGTCACTAGCTAGAGGTTAAAACTGTTCCTGAGGGTTTATATGAATTCATCACAGACCACAACACATGCCATTTTAGACATTTTATTTCAAATGTGAACACAGGGAAAAAAAACTGAGCGTCATGTTTGTGGAGATATAAAAATGTTTAACAAAACTGTCCACAATATGGTGTGGCACGAGTGTCCTCATGCCCAAGACCAGGCTCAGACGTCCCACCAACGCTGCCTCTCAGTGTGCACAGGTTTCGCTCTGTTTTAATAAATAAGCCTCTTATTACATCAGAGCATTTAGTCATAAATATCAAAGCGTTTATAACATACATATAAATGTTATCAAAGCAATTACAAAAACCAAAAAAATAATAATGTATCAGCCAAAAACTCAAGAAAGAAATGCAGAGACCCCTGAAGCAAATAATAATGGCAAAATCAACTCTGTTGGCACAAAAAAATGAAACTTATAAAATGCAAACAAAGACACCAAAGTAATCACAATTTCATAAATTATAGGCACTCATGTTTAAAACTTTCGCAGTCTGAAGTGGCATTGCCATTCAGGTGCGGTTTTGTTTATTCTTGATCTCTCACTGCAATAACGCGGTGACCCGTTGTGTGCATGCATTGCCTTAAAGGCTTCCGTAGCTGGTCCACTTCCCGTTGCTGGACCATGACCATGAATGTGCATCCAAATTACCAGAGATTTTTTTTTTCCAAACTGGTCAAAAACTGGGTTTTAAATCAATTCCATCTTCAACATGATGGCAGAGATCATAATGATAACACTTTCCACTTATTTTCTTTTCCACCACACTACACGTCACAATGCCATTTTATGACCCCCTCCCACCTCCCCCACCCCTGAGCAGGAGACAGACGGATCGACTCACCATCCATCAGCGTTTGTAACATGCACAAACGATTCTTTTCGCAACACTTAATGTTCAACATCGAATGGGTTACAATAATTTGACTGCCAAATTGGGACATGATACACTCACAGTTTGGGCAATGACAGAGTACTACGCATATGGACATATAGTAATACCCATGATCCTCCAGTCCATGATTCTACAAGGTTACATTTGAAAAACTATAAAAATATCAACCCTGGTGAATCTCATAGTTGTTAACTAAAACCCAGTGAACTCAAACCTTTTAAAACATACATAGCCATTTTGTCATCGATCCATCAAAACAATGCTTTGGAAACGTAGCTTTATAGTTGAGGTTTAACATTAATATTAACATTCAGAACTAAAAATGCAAAAACCAAACAAAAGCAAATACTGAGTCGGAATATATTCTGTAAATAATTTCTTTTACATAATGATTTCTAAATAAATAATTGTCACATAGAAATGACAAGACATTCCCGCTGAAAGACACTAAGGGGTTTGATCACCATACAGCCATTTTTTTTTTTTTTTTTTTTTTTAAGGGATGGCCATCAAGCTACACATCGTGAAACACCATTAGAACAGTTTCACATAATATTCCACCCTGATAAGATTGCAACAGGCCCGTTACAGGGAAAATAAAATAATACGCAAGTAGCAATAGTCGAGGGTCTCCTTCGCAGGGTGCAGAAGCAGAGCGTGACAATAAGCTGTTTAATAGTTTATTAGAGAGAGATGGGTTCGATCTGTTCTCTCTGTAGGAGCTGTTCGGTTGGAGTGTGAGCGCAGCCCTGTGGCAGAAAGTGTACATCTCAGTCAGGTTCTTTGGCATTCACTGATTTCCAGCCAGCCATGATATGAGTATCCTCACTGATGTGAGAATTTCCTTTCAGCGCTGATTGTATGGGGATAGTAAGAGTGGAACTCTTGCTCGTTTGTGTCGATCAGTAAAGTGCCAGGTCGAACAGTCCGTTTCTGTGCTGTAGGCTTCTCAGTAGCATCCCTCTCTCCAGCTCTCATCCCTGATACCACTGTAGGTGCGAGGAACTGGCAGAGACCTGCAGGGTAAACACACACCCTCATGGAATTAGGATAATGCCACTGAAAGCACTGCACATATGTATTGCACATATTAGCACATGTAAGCCTCAAGACTGTCTTTCATCTATCTTATGAGAGCAGCATCCCAAGGGATTTTATTCTAACCAAACAGATTTCACGACTATATGAATGTGGAACTATACGTCTATATGAAGGTGGCTCCTGTATGAATGTGAATTGGCTTTTTTTTTTTTTTTTTTAAGTGGATAAATTTCATGGCTTTGTCATAAATGATCTAAAACAGCTCTGTGCATCTAGACATTAAATATATGAAGAGAGATTAATTGTGAGGTGACCTGGGAAAACCCACTCGATGTCTGCTGTGCCTGAATTCTGGAAAAAAATGCCAAAAAAGACAAAATAGTTTTTTTCTGACTACTCATACTTTGACACCTCAAATCTGAGAAACCATTAACTATTTATTTTACTTTTTTTAATTAATTACTTACTTTTTTAACCTTGCCTGGGTTTTCTGTAAATCACACCGGCTTAACAAATGCACAAATGCAACGGTAAACGCAGTCTACCAAAAGATGTCTTAAACCTTGATAGTTAAGTGTGATTTCTCACACAGCGAACGTCACGCTTTGACCAAGCTTTTGTGTAGCATGTGCCGTAATGAAACGGACAAAAGCCTAATCGATTCAGTTTGTAATCAGATACCAACTCTCAAAATGTCTGAGATGCTACTGCGAGACACAGTTCGGTCAGAATTTTCACATTTTGGAGGAACCAAATTACTTCTGGTGGAGACGCAAAAGAGAAACATATTTCTTTTCAGGAAAGCCTGTGTTTTAAGCCTAGTGCACACTACACGATTTCAGCCCCGATAATCCAGCTGCTGATCTGATTTTCTCAGACTGCGAATGATCGCCGAGGCGCCTCTATTTCCAAGCAGGTTTGAGTTTTTTTGACAATTAATCATGTCATAGTGTGAACCACTCTGCAACTAGTTGCAAGTACAGCGCTGAGAAACAGCCAATGAAAGACCGAGAGGAAATCAAATACATCTGTCCTCATGCACTACAGATCCCTGAATCCAGTTTATCATCCACCTATTTCTGTGGGAGGTGAGGACAAACTGTAAGCACAGTAATACTGCTTCTCTAAGAACTTATATCATGTCATACCCAAATGACTAGGAACAGCAAAAAGAAACCCAAACATGACACGATTCCTACAAAGTATAAGAATTCTTCTTCTTGTTCTAGGAAAAGCTGTGTTTAATTTTCACGATACTCTTCCCCAACCTTTACTTCCTCCACATTTTCTTTCATTTCTCCTTTTTCTTGTTTTTGTACAAAGTAGTGACGGTCACATGATAGACAGCTCTCGCTTTTATTTTAATGAGGTAGTGGGATCGGAGGCACTCCGGCAAGGATCTCTCCAGGTGAAACGTCGTGTAGGGTGAAGACCTCGTCTGCGAAAGATTGTGTAGTGTGCACACCCTTATAACAAGTTGTGCAGTTTGAAAGGGATAGCGACTGAGATTTGCAATTCGTGTAGTGTGCACTTGGCATCACAGATCTATATATGATGGAAAATGTCAAAATATCAGCATGTGAAGAGTTTTCCCAGACCATCACACATGTAGGTGGCAGTAGTTATTAGTGGTCAGCGGTGTACAAAGTTACAGTTACAGTCAAATAAAATTACAGTTCCTTGGTGGGAAATAACATATAACCTGATTATTATGCACGTAAGTATTAAAAGTACTTGGGTATCAAAAATACAAGAAGGTCTGAAGGTTCTTTAGAACAAGTTGCCACCAGTGCTCTGTGTGTGTGTGTGTGTGTGTGTGTGTGTGTGTGTGTATATACCTGCGCACAGGCTGGGCCAGTTTGCTGCGAGGCACAGGTAAACCCCCGGCAGCAGGGCCGCTGGGGCGAGGCAGAGCACTACGGGGCGGGGCCAGAGAGCGAGTGGGCGTGGTAGTGACTGAACCAGGATTAGACACCACCTTCATGGGCTGCCGTAGGGCGAGAGGTGATGGTGCTGCCGGTGTGCGCAACTTACTGCTAGGGGGAACTGAAGAGCAGAGAATTGCAAGAAAATAGGCATTAAGTGACGAAGAAATAAAGCACGCAAATCAAGTGTATGTAAGTTTTTTTTAACACAATGCAAGCAATGTCTAAAAACCATTCATGTTTTCACTATGAATGAGCTACAATAAAAAAATGGATGGATCAGTTGTAAACCTCAAAATTACACTGGATGGACATGAATAGTGAATTTCACACACACACACGAACCACTTTTCTGTCAACACAATAGAACAGTCCGCATGTAAAAGAACATCGAATCCACTAACAGACTTACACACCACACCACCTGTGTATACAAACATACAAAAAAAACAAAAAGAAAAAAAAAACCCAACTCACAATGAACTGGTGTTCAATTCAAATGAATAAATGAGCTGCAATGATGTGTCAATGTCACAAGCATTCATTAGTTCACTATCCTCACTAAGAGTGGAGCATGCTGCTCCTCCTCCTACTAGTGGCAAAATGGAAAATAATCATTCATATCACAAAGCACAATCAGACCCCGCACACACACACACACACACACTATATCACAATATGGAAAACAGCCGGCACCTCAGTGAATACTCACTGAAATCTGCTTCCTCTCCAAAGCAACACGAGAGAGGAACTAAAGATAGAAACAGGAGATTCTTGGGTTCAAATACATTCATAACCAGTCCTTCACGGGCCGTCGCCTTCTGCGGCCCTCTAAGTGCATGTGGATGTAGTTTATTTAATGCAGAAGTATTTCATTTGCTTTCACAACACCTCTTTAAACTACCACCCTCATCTAACCTGACCTGAATAGGAAATCACCCATGTTATGGGCAAAGAGACCCATTAATGATCATTAATCATATCTTTTAATTTATCGTGTATTAACTGAAACATCCAGGATGAAGCAGTCACTGAAGATGAATGAATGAATAAACTGAAACAATAAATCTACAGTGTGTAGGATTTTCTTTTCTAAGTAGTATATCTGCGCAAAACTGGTGTCTATATAATATTAAAGAATCCTGTTTAGTGCACCGAATGTGGTTTGGGACGCAGCCCTTGTTGAATTCTTGTACTTTCCTCTCACAGTCTTCAGATTAAGATTATTACAAGATGAGTAGCACATTAGGAAATCTTCCACAAATAGTGTTTTTCTTCCAGAGAGAGCTTTAATATTTACACACACTTTCTCATATATATTAACATTTTGACAGAATGTGAGGTGATATATGGAAGAGTATAAAACCTAAGAGATACCCAGGGAAAATAAAGGCTGAAAAACAGATGGTGGTGTTTCAACTGAAGCTCCTAAAGGCTCTTTGTTTTAGTTCATGAGACTCATGAGATCCCATCAGATGGCACAAACATTTCAGCAGCTTAACACATTCTCCCGCACAAAAATGCCAGCATGAAACCAGGAAAGCATCTCTGCAGCTATAAGAACAAGATAACAGGGTGTGCTTTACTAATACACGAAATCATACATTCAGCCAGCACTAAACTTCAAATTCTTGAAAACGAAGTGACAGACTATAAGGAAATGCATTCAAACCAATGGCTGTATACATGAGCGGACAACATGGCACTTTTTACTCCCATTGTGCGCTTATGAAGCCTTTTTGGTCAAATTGAAAGTCACCATTGTGACCAAGTTTGTGCAGTCGGTCAGAATTGGAGCTATAACATGAACAGTATATAAAGCTGCTCAGACAGAGGGTCCTCCTCTCGCCTGCCCGTAGTGATCGTGGACACGCCCTGCTTTGTTCCAGTAGCCCTTACACTGAGAGCTATTAACTGAAGTGCAACTTAAGATGGCGCACTGAATGCTATCTCAAAGTGGTAAGTACAACGTTATTAATTAATCTGCAAACTGGTAAACTGTAGTCGTTTAATTTTCACAGGTATATCAATTTTACCATTGATAGGAAAAGTCAAGACTCATGACTGCCTGAACTACCATTTGCTAGTTAGCTGACACTGGCTAATCTATCATGTTAATCAGAGTAATGCAAGTATAAGTGGCTAATGTAATTTACTAACTGAAAATATACTGCTAAACAGCAGTCAACATTTACACTCAGCACAACATATTTTCAGAAAAAAAAAAAAAAAATTATTGCGCTCCACAATGACACCTGCAGTAAGTTACCCATCTGAATAGGGAAGTGTGATGTTTTATGCTCCTCTCATTCTGTGGGTGGAATCGGTTTAAAAAAGAGTAACTGGTTAAACTTCAGGCTCGCTGTGTTCGCTATTGTCATACAGTCAACAGCAAATTAAGAAATTTAGCTAGAATTAGCTGCCTTGGTTAACACCATCATTTCTTTCACTCACATTGGTTTGCTGTTTATAATATCAGTACAGCGAGCTAGCTTAGACATCAAAATGAGCAACATACAGAAAATACTGCAGAGAATTCCCCACTGAGGGTCTGTTTACAGCAAAACAAGACATGGCTTTGCTACAGAACTGTCAAGAGGTTCAGGCGAGTAATGGAAATTGCGTGTGGGACCAAAACAGTCACCTCATCAACAATGCCCTTTTTTTTAATCACCAAATAACTCCTATAAAAATGCATTTATCGTAAGGAAAAACACTGGGGGAAGATATCAAGGTCAACTGATCTTGTAAAAATAACCCATTCCTGAAAATAATTTGTGTAGATGTAACTTCAAATACAAGTTTGGCTTGTTTTCCATTCACTAACATGGCAATGGGCGGGGTTAAAAAAACTGTACTGCAGCCAGCCACTATAGGACCTCAGAGACATTTTGGCTTCACCCTGTTACAACATCCACTCATATAAACAGTCATTGTTCCAAACAAGTCCAGACGTGGAAAATAAAGCTAATGACCTCTTGTGGAAATAATTAATATGGTTAATATTTTCCATATTAACCATCATAACTTCATAACCATCAGATCAGGAATATCCCTGAACCCACTGATAGTTTCTAGCAGCTCGATTCGCGATGACAAAATTAACCTGAGCTATAACTCTAAACAACTTCCTGATAACCCCGTGGCCAGGAGTGGGCAGTGTATAAATCCAGGCTTCAGCTCTCGGATTGTTTTACCTCGTAGAGACGTGGGGCTCTGCAGCCGCTCTTTGGGTTTCGGGGAGGCGCGCGCCGGCCCGGAGAGCCTTTGGTGCTGCGCTGCTGGGAGACAATCAGGAATCATGGTCTGATTCAGGCTGGCCTAAGGTCAGCGTTTAACATAGTAACCATCAAGACACTGATCCAGGATCAGTAAATAACGTCATGTTAAAGAGGACAGCCTAAGGAGGGACAGCCAGCCAGCCAGCGTGGGGTTTTGTCTGATGAAGCAAAGTGAGCGAGCCATGCTTCCACTAGCGACAGAGGAAAAACCGTTATCTAGCCAAGGAGTCACCGGCCACTAGAGGGTGCCACAGAAAAGGGAATCATTTCACCTAGAGAGGAAGCGCCAATAACACAGCCAAGCTACCAGTAGAGAGAAAAGAGGGGCAGGGGATGGAGATAGGGACGGCATGCTAAAGAACAGCAAGTGGAAGAAAGGGAGAGATGGAAATAAAGTGGGAAGTTCCACCAATAACACCTTAACTTTTGGCATTTGACAAAAGTACCTACAGAATCCTGTAGGCATGCATGTAGTACGTTTCTCAGTCAAATGACCATTAAAATACAACATTACTGCGTGCTGCTATCAAGTGTCTAGCAGTTATTTTATTTTTGCTTACAGCTTCTCCCATCATCTCAAAATAGCTTTCCTTTGATTATTACTAAATGAAGCATTTTGATATTTAAAGTCAAATTAATGTTTAAATGTCTAAAATCTTTTCCAGAAAATTAACACAATAAATAATGCCATCAATTAAATGAGATGAAACAAAGAAGAGAAATGTGGCAAAATAGAAGAAAAGGTACTGAGTATGTAGCTAAGAAATTATGAGATAGAAATATTTAAGTATGCAGAGAAGTGGGCTAACAACCAAAGTCAAAGAATAACACTAATTCACTGGTTGAATACATTTTAAATCATTTTTTTTTCACTCTGGAAACTGCTGATTGTGATTTTGTTTTCAATTAGAATCTGAACTTAAAATTTGTTTCCTGTTTCATTTTTAATCAGTGATTCTCTCTTCAGTATAAACAGAAAATTCATCAGCAGCAATCTGCAGGATAAACATCACTCTTGTGTATGTACTGAACAGCAGACAGAAATGAATTTATTTAGTAAATCTGACTGTGATGTGCATGTACACTCACCGTCCTCTTTATTAGGAACACCTGCACACCTGCTCATTTATGCAGTTATCTAACCAGCCAATCATGTGGCAGCAGCACAAGGCATAAAATCATGCAGATACAGGTCAAGAGCTTCAGTTAATCTTCACATCAAACATCAGAATGAGGAAAAAGAATGTGATCTCTGTGACTTGAGAAATGTGATCAACTGTGGCATGGATGCTGGTGCCAGAGGGGCTGGTTTGAGTATTTCAGAAACTGCTGATCTCCTGAAATTTTCACACACAACAGTCGGTAGAGTTTACACAGAATGGTGCGAAAAACAAAAAACATTGAGTGAGAGACAGTTAAACATTTTAATGAATTGTGCTGCTGCCACATGATTGGCTGATTGGCTAACTGCATAAATGAGCAGGTGTACAGGTGTTCCTATTAAAGTGGACAGTGAGTGTACGTGTACTCACTTTATGTAGTAAATAGGAAATCATGTATGAGTGTATATCAGTGGCCTTGACCTTTGGTGTGTACTCCCTATCTGATTGGCCCTTGTGTGTGTGTGTGTGTGTGTGTGTGTGTGTGTATACTCACTGGCTGACTGGCTCTGGTGTCGGGGGGATCCGTTTGGCACTTGCAGGTTGGACTCGCAGCTGCGGCTGTTTTTGACAGGTTCGGCAGCAGGGCCGGAGCTGGAACGTGTTAGGTTTGGAAGACTGCGCCGTAATTTCTCTACACACACGCACACACACATCAGAGGCATCAGAAATATTATTCACATTCCCAGGTCTCTGCTATAAATGTATATACACTGCTGCTACTATAATGCTGCTACTTATACTGCTATGTAAGTATGCTACTGCTACTTATACTGTATATACTGCTGCTACTATATATAATGCTGCTACTTAACATTTTCCCTTCCCATCAGTGTTGCTTTTACATCAGAAAAGATGCCCAAAACATGCTGAACCCCGCCTACCTTCGTTCTTGATGGCGTTTGTGTGTGGCTCATGGGCGTGGCCCTGCAGTGAGAGGCGGGGTTGCTGCAGGCGGCTCATGATTGGCTGTGGCGAGGCACGGGCGGGTGAACGCGAGCGGGGAGAGTGGCGAGGCGAGACGCGGGGCGAGACGCGAGGGGAGGGGCTAAAGCGCGTGATGGGTGGGTGGTGGTAGGCCATGGGCATTGCTGCCTCCTCGTCATCCTCCAGACTCTGTGCGTCCAGCTCCTGATCGCTGAGTGTTCCACGCCTCAGGGACTGGCACGATGAGCCCGAGCTGCGGCGTGACGCTGTTGCAGCGTAGTCCTGACGTAGGCCTGTTGACACACACAGCACGAGGAGTTTTATACAACGCTGTACTGTCACAGACGGTAGGTGATCAGGGAGGGAGACACACATATCACCATCCTGATACATGTAATAGATAATTCATTTTCTACAACTTGTTAGTACATATGAAGATTACATGTAAACATGAAATCTAATTAATATCGTTTAAATAAGTCATTCAGCAAGTTTACTATGAATACAAAAATGTCCTCTGAGTTTCAAATTTTAATGTTAATCACACAGATTGTGTACATGTGTCAGGGTAATACTGGCTTGCCATGCTGAATGTGTATTTGATTGTGTTTTTTCTGCTCATATCCACTGACGCATTGTATGTGTGAATGTGTGTGATGTTCACTGAGACCAACACAGAACACAATTTGTCTTATGGCATGTTACCATCTTGGATGTTTTTGCAACCTGGCAACAGAAAACTGAAGTGTGTTGGTTTGGTTGCTGTGAAAATATCACTATGTGGCATCAGCAATACTCAGAGTTCTGATACACATTTTGTGTTGAAAATGGAAAAAAGTGGAATTAGCTCATCGCTAGTTAAAGAAGCAGGTGTAATTTCTTGAGCTGCATGTGACTTGAGTTACAACTGCAATAAAAACATTAAAACTACACAGGCAGAGCTACATAGTTCTCCATATTATTGAAGATGTTATCTTGCTTATTACTCTAAAGCATCTTTAAAAGTTTTACAAAGAAATTCCTTTAAAGGCCTGTTAGCACAGTTAGATGATTTTAGTTCTGATTTTATCCTAGTGTTATTTTAAAGCAGAACGTTTAACTGCCAGGACGTTACTTGACTAGTGTAGGCTCACAATAAAAAATTTAACACTGAATCTCCCAGCTTGTCTACTTCACACAAAAATGCTTTGATCTGTACCCAATACTCTTGCCACTGGGCCAGATTGAACAGACGTGACCCTAACACATTGTTCTCCAGTGCTGCATTTCAAAAAATCTTCGATTTGAGACACAACCCATGACAACAATCATGACGACAGCGTAAAGTTTTAAAAAGAGACAGAGCTCATCAGTGTGTTTAACATCATGGTACATGAAATCACTAAACATCTGAGAGCTCGACTTGATGGACAGGGATGCTTTGCTCTGACGTGCCATCTAGTGAATGTGTCTTTAAATGCTAAAAATGTTCACAAACTAAGCAGACGAGAGCATGAACATGCAAAGTCATGCACCAAGAATAAACCAGGCTCCTCTGCTTCGCGCCAGGTCGCATCACGCCACCTCGGCGTGGATTATTTTTCTACTGAAAAACACTACACTTTCCACTAGACTGGTAAGTCGGTGCAAGGAATATTCCTTTGGTTTTTAGTCACTCAAACGCATATTCCTAACATAATATGTTCAACATAAGTGTTCAAATGTTATAGAAGTTAAATAGAAATCCTAAATTATAAATCTGGAATTTTTTTTAAAAAGTGGCATGGTCAAGGCTTGGGGTTGCAGAAAAATCATAATGTCCTTTTGGGGTTGTTCGCCCAAAAATGTTCAGAAACCCCCGTTCTGAAAGCAGATAACAGACAGAGTCACTCACTCTCCTCCTGCATGCGGGCGAGAATCTGCACATCGGTGACATCATTGAGCTTGTATGTGGTAGAAGATCCCACGGAGTCCTCATCCATCTCAGAAGTGCTCAGCTCACTGTCCACTGACGACTGAGGGCTCACCGCTGGGGGGTTTCTGTCCACTGAGCCACGCTGATGACCTGCAAACACAGACGACAAATAAAAATATAAAAACAAGCAGCCTCTACCTACACTGCTGATGGAGCAATACTTGTTGCGTATATTTCCAAAGAGTGAATGCGATATGAAGGGTTGCGGGCTTGTAATGTTGAGGTGAATGTTGATGGGCACCTGTGCTACTAGGCAGTACTAGTTGCTTGACGATAGGCACTCTGGAGGGAGTGGAGGAAGGGGAGTTGAAGCCACTGCTGTACGGGCTGTTGGCTGCGTTTGGACTGCACGAGCTTCCGTAAGCCACCTGAGGGCTGTAGGTACTGCCGTACAGACTCCGCCTCTTATTCGCTGTGGAGAAAGAAATATAGAAGAGATATTGCAGAGGGAACAATTTATGAGGAACATGAGGGTTGGAGATTTACCTCAAACACACTCTGTGTTAAAGATAGTGACAGTTAAAGATAGTGACCACCTCTCTCTGCTGCTGAATGTGCGAGCATGACGATGCTCTTCAAGTCTATTTAAGCACATGACAGAGACAAGACCAACACAGAACGCCTTTATTGGTGTGTCCAGTGCTTTAACAATAGACTCTATTCACTCCATATGGGCACAATGTACCTCGCCCGCCCACACACACACACACACACACACACACACACACACACACACACACACACACACACAATGTAGCCATTTACTATGCAACACCATGAAAAGCTTTAGTCAGTTACGCTGCAGTAATGAAGTTGAACTCTTACTGAAAGTCTAAACTCCCTAAACTCCCAAAGACTTATTGAGGTTAAGACTCGTATCCCAGGAGCACTGGTGGAATAATCTCCCCGTGGATACACTCTCACATGACCATCCACACACACACACACACAGCTGGACATTCAAGAGGCCATTAGAGTCTACTTCCCTTCCTCTGCATTCTCCACACTCCTCCCACTTCCTCTGTTTTGCTGCTCAACATCTCTAGTTGTCTCCTTCTCCATCTGCATTATTTAGGGACGATGGGCTCTATAGGTCAGCTTAGGAAAAAAACACTAACACTGACACATGCCCAGCTCTGCTGAGTGGCAGGAATGGTCCATATAAGAGTTATGTACAGAGGTCAGCACTTGGGATTAGTGCTGTAAATGCTTCTGCTACCAGAGTCGGGCAGAAACACACTGTCAGATCAGACACCATGACAGAATGGGGGCCTGAATCTGATGTTAAATTTGTGTCGCTTATATTCTAATAAATGCCAAGAGTGTGGTAGTTGATTCTGGATCCACAGTGTGACACTGCAGCACCTAGTGTACGAAATAAATACAGAGAATTTCAATGTGATCATTAAAGCCGAGTGTCCGCTTCACCTTTTTGTAAAATAAATTCCACAGACCCTCTCAGTATAGATTTATTTCATGAACATTATTTCAATTTTTCAAATTCTGTTTTTTAAGGCCATAATGCTTTCTATTCCTGAAATGTGAAGAACCGGGTCACTTGCGATCGGAGGCAGCGACGTTCCGAGATTTTATAACGTGATTGGATTAGTTTGTTAATACTACATGAACTGATCACACTCACTCAACATCATTCAAACTAATAATTAGAAACTTGTTTAAATTAAATTTAGTATAAGCAATGAAATCATGTTTTGATTAGAAGCTAAATATTTTTATGCAAAATAGACGCAATGTGTTGTTTTAAATCTGACTGACCACATATTCACTTTTTTCAGTGTAGGCTTAAGGGATCAAAAGCACTTCCCATACCCCTAAAGGAGCATCACATGTCAGCTCAAACCTTCAAGCTGCAAAGCATTATGGGGCATGACCTCTGGCCTAAAGTTGACGGATAGGACTGTGTGTGTGTGTGTGTTTCAAAGAAGCCTAGATGGAAGCCTTGCGTGATTTAATCAGACACTAAGAGAAAACAGACAAAAAGAGTTCTAATCTGAAATTTGGGAGAAGTATAAAGGCGAATGCAAAACAAGAGTTAAGCGAAGACATTTAGTATCAAAGATAAACAGGACACTGTATAAACTGCATGCAGACACTCGCAAAAACACAGATAGTATATAACAAACAAGTTCTCTGACCAACAGCAATATAAAAAGGTCAAAACAGACATCAGAATAAAACCAGTGACATCTGCCTTACATTATCTCACGGTGTCTGTACAATAGCACTGAGCAATATGAAGATACGAGTGTGAAATGTGTGAAATTAAGCATTAACAGAACATGTGAATGTCACGACTGTTAAATAGGCAATACCATATAATTATAGCTCAAGCTAACAGCCTTTCTTGGAAAAAAAAAATAAGATGGTTACTTGCAAAAAAAAAAAAAAAAAAAAAAAGACAGCATCAGGTCTCATTTTTTGCCAAAACTTTTCCACATATAAACATACAGATCCAAATACCTTCCTACAAACATAAGACCGTTGTTTCCATCCGTAAGTGGGTTAAAATGATGGCCTTTCCAGACCAGTACAGTTAATGGAGAGGCCTCTTTTCACAGACGTTACAGTAGACTGTCACAATCTGTCACTATCTGCCTGTCTATGTGAGAGATCAAAGCACAATCTAAATTTTAAAGAAATGGTGGGTAATATTTTGACTTGAATTACCAGGACAAATGAACTGGAACTGGTTTCCTGGCATGCACCAACCCTAGGCTAATACATCTGTAGAGTCTATTAGTGGATTAGCAGCTTGGCCTTTTTATCTCTCCATCTCACTACTAAAACACAACCGAAATAACTTGGATATGCAAAGCACCAATCTATTACCAAACTATTAATCTCCTTCCAAGGTAAACCTGAAAATTAGCTGAAGAAGCAAAACTACGTCTTAGAATAAATATTTGGGACTTGAGAACGCACAGTAAGGTTATTAAGAGAAAAGGAAAAGCCGACAGCCACTGCGAAGAACACAGAGACCCAAAAGCAGAGTCAGAGGAAGAAACAAGCACAAATAAGGCTAAGGGCAGGTCACATGAGGAGAGGAACGAGAGAGAGAGAGGGGGAGAGGGGCTGATTGTGAGGGAGTCAGAACTGGAAACACAGAGGAAGAGCGCAGAAAGAAAGAAAGAATAGAATACAACAGCAAGGGCTCGGCTGAGTGCATGTAAACAGAAATATGGACCAAGCAAGACTGAAAAGAAAGAAAGGGAAAATGGAAAGAGGGAGGGAAGAGCGAATGTGTGTATGCGTGTGCGTGTGTGTAGGAGAGTGAAAGTGTGTTTGGGGGTATGTCATACCCTAGAGCAGGGGTTCCTTTACCTGTAAAATGAATTCAACCCCATCTGTACTGATTTATTTAATCCTTTTATAAACTATTCAATTATTAGGCTCATTATTAAAACGTGTACAGTATTCTGGAGCTTTTTATTCCTGAACTTTCCATGAACAAAACACATTGGGTCCATGCTGACTTTGTTGGTTGGCCTTCTTGTTTTTTCAAGTAATTGAGGTTTGGATTAAACTAGAGATGGCACCAATACCAGTTGATACTAGCCAAAAAAAAAAACCTTTTTACTTCAGAAAAATCATATTTCCAATATCGGATCCTGTAACAAATGGCAAAGACTGGAATTAGATTTGGAAAATAAATTAAATTTTTGAAACAGACTTGACTTGCTTTTTCATTGGTTTGATTTTATTTTATTTATACAGTAATGTAAGTAGTTTGTGTGTGAAAGTGTCTGTATCGAGGAATAAATAAATAAATAAAAAGAGTATCATGCCATCTCCAGACTAAAACCCCTTCAATTCAAATCGAGCCACTAGCCTAGAGTCTTCAAATCTGAGCAAATATGGTTTAAAAAAAAACATTCAAGTGCACTCTAGAGTGAGTACGTTTCTGTAGATCATTCTTATGCTAAAGAAAGCAAGCACTCGAAAGAAAGGCCTTGCACTTGTCTGCAGACACTCGGGTACTCGACAAAGGATTACTCTGAAATTACTTGTGCCGTACACAAAATTACACAGTGTCATATCCTGTTCAGTTTTTTTTTTTTTATCTGTTCATCGATTGCAGCATTTAAGAGCATTCCAGCCAGATCTGATCATCTGATCTATCGGACATGCATCGTGCACTCACTGTAACTTGAGCTGAAATTCTTGCATCATAGCAACACAAAACGTGGTAAAAAGAAATATCAAAAGAGTCTCAAACCAGATGGTGGTGAAGTTATTCATCAACACAACAGCTGTGTGTAAACATACAGCTGTTCAGGAATATCTTAACAACAAATATTTAAGAACAAATAATAATGATATTGAATATACACTGATGGGGAAAACTAAAAAATAATCATGAATTATACGTACAGTATAAAGCATAAATAAGTTCACAATCAAAGTTCATGCAGCTAGATATTATGTTCTAGTCCTTGTTTTTACTCTCCATCTTCATTCTGTCCATCTCTAATATGTTATTCAACCATAGAGCCATGCCCTCTTTTACATTACATACAAGAGTGCAAGGACAAGAGACTGGTTACCATGGACTGAGTAACACAAACACTCACACACAAACAAAACACACACTCCCCAGACATCTTACCAGGAAAGAGAAAATTCATCTGTGACTCTGCAGCATTCAAAGGGATTTACAGCTCATTAATCTCAGTGAATCTGCTTCTCAGCGCTTGTTGTCACAAACACTACCCTTATGTCATCATATCAACTACATAAGACCTGAAATGTCCGAGTCAAAGAGCTTAGAATCGACGTGTAAATAGGAGTGATAGGACAAATCCTTTAGGCTTCTTTTCGTTTTTATTAAGTAATTTATTAAAATTTAGTTCATTAAATCCCAGTGGATTACGACTGAATGATATGAATAAAATAATGCCAAATATTTTAGCAAAATACATCAAGAAATGTGAAAATTAGGGAAGATTTGTTAATTTCTTAGCATTATTATGGTGATTATAACTATTAAACCACGCTGTATGTCTACACATTAACTAAAACATAGACTGGTTTGAGCTGACAGGAAGTCTCTGGCAACTCAAATAAACACTTTTTACAGCCGTGGTGAGCAGAAAAGCATCTCATCTTAGTCAGGCAGCACGATGTCAAAGCATCAAACAAAATGAAGTGCAGAGGCTGCCACACTTGTCTTATATAGAACATACAGTCATCCAGAATACGGTCTAGCAGCTGGTTTTGAGTGGTTTGTTTTTACACATAACTTTGTTCAACAGGATACAGCAGGTGTGTTCCCTGAAGAGCTAAGATCATAAATCAGCTTTGCCAGCGAAGTTTCCAGCCCAACTGCATCTCAAAAACCACACAAAAGAGCACACAAAAAATTCAGGTACTGAAAAAAGGAGATGTATTTTTCATCCTTTTCTCAGCCTTTGTGTGGCGAAACAAGGCACTGTGGTGCGAACGCATTTCTGATGCACGCACCTTATCCACTCCATAATCCCCCTTTCCCTCTCCAAACCTTAGCATTATATCATACAATAGAAATGGTTATGTACATCACACACACGTCGTTGCACTTACACTTTGCCTTTTTATTTAATAATTTTTTTTTTTTACATTTAATTCAGATTATTTGCTATAGAGCAAGATATCGGCAGGCGCAGAGTATTCTTAACCTAGTCCAATCTGGCAACAATGTTTGTTTTTTTAACTGTCCTGTTTGCTGCTCCTCCTCTGATGAAAATGTTTATAGAGTGAGCATGGGTCAGTGTGGCTTCTGCCTCTGTGGCTCTATTAGCGCTTGTTGCAGTTCCCATTTTTGACGACTACGCGCATTAATAACTCTGTGGAGCAAAATGGGGCAGTGTAAACGCTGTCCCACGACTGCGGAACATCTGGAAAGGTGAGCAAATCAGTAGAACCTCGACTTATATCTTAGACTTATAACAGTTTTTTCCCCCCTGCTCAAAAGAGGTAATAAGTATTTCAACAGAATTTTAAAATATATCAAGTTTTGAATGAGGACTTAATCAAGTTTGTTGAACGGGTGATATATACGGTGAGGGTCTGCACCACCTGCCCCTATGGACGAGGTGTCACTGAATCTGAGGCTACAGTAAAAACAGATTTAACAAACTGAACTGGACAACTAAAGCTTGGAAAAAGACCAGGTGATGTTTTCTAATCTTTTGTCCAATCAAGGACATTAAACTGGTCAGTGAGTGTATATAGCTCTTCATCAGCTGAGAATACAGCTTTTTTATTTATTTATTTATTTTATTTATTTATTATTTTTTTTACAAAATCTACAACCGAGCTACCAAGCAACCAATGACTTCACCCACACAAGCCCATCTGGGTGCAGATGGACATGTGGCCCAGTTCCACAACTGTAGTACATCTGATTGAGCCTGATCTCTACAGCTCTAATCCATATATTCTAGGAAAGGTACCTTTGCTCCAGGGCGAGTCATTTGGAACACTTCCAAGGTCAGTAAAGAGGATATAATGGATCAGGCATTTTCAGAGCAAAGAGCAAGCACCAGAAAGTTGTGGGTTCGAATCCCAATACTGCCAGGAGACACTACTGAACAAATAAGAATGGGTTTGAACTCTCAGTTATAAGCTTGGCTCTATGCTGGGAGTGGATTTTGTCTCACTTGTAGACCTCTCTGGATGAAAGCATCTGCCAAATGATATTTTATTTGACATATGTAATAGGTGTTTTAAAAATCTGTGATCTCACAGTGGGAGGCCCTGGTGAGAGACTGAATCACACTAAAGGTTTGTAGACAGGCGATAGTGCTCCATAGCGTTGCTCAAATCAGGAGTCATATGAGCATACCTGATTAAAAATGGCACAGACACCTCTCCCAATGATCTGAGCTCTCCCAGAACTCCCTGAGCTTTCCCTATAATTAGTGTGAGAGCACGCGCACTCACACACACACACACACACACACACACACAGCCGGATGTGCGGGCTCTCAAAGCAAAGGACAGGGTATAGTAAGCTGCCAGCCCACATGCTGAACACACACTCAGTGAGAGGGAGATGGGAGGAGAACAGACAAAAGAGCCAAAGTGGAGGACGATAGGAAAGGAGGAAGAAGTGTGAAAAAATGAGCAAGGGGAAAAAATGAAAAGAAATGAAAGTGAAATTCATGGGAGCTCTGCACCTAAAGCAGAAACAGAGAAAGAGAAAAGCACAACAGATGACAGATTTGTGTGTGTGTGTGTGTGTGTGTGTGTGTGTGTGTGTGTGTGTGTGTGTGTGTGTGTGTGTGTGTGGTACCTGTCATGGTGAGGTCGAGTCTGTGGAGAAGGGAGCGTTTGGCTGACTCCATGTCAGGGCTGGGGTTGTCCAGGGCTTGTCTACACCACACGATCGGACTGAGTGCTTTCTGGAGAGGGCTGTTCAGCTTTGCCTCATACAACCTACCAATACACACACACACACACACACACACACACACACACACGTTATAGTGTATAGACCTAGGGCCTAAGCAATAGCTTTCCTGGAGTATGAATCAGTCTCTGATAATTACAGGTCGTAATAAAGCTAATATTATAAACAGAAACGACTGTTTCATCTTAGTGCAGTATTTGCACACAGGTTTTACACTTACACAAAAGCCTAATGACTCAGTAGCACAATATTACATTTATTCTGTTCTTTTCAAATTAGAGAGCAACTTTTTTTTATGAAGATGGGCTCTACACGACATGTAAGATTCAAAGTCCATGTAGTCAGCTGAACTTACTACACCACTATATGAATTTACCAGTTACCAGTGTTTGGTAGACTGTCTAAGACAAGTGATGACGTCACAGACACGACCTCAGAGCTAAATAACGGTGTAGTAGAAAAAAAAAAAATCAGCAGCTTTTCCTAGCATCTAGAGTGAATCGTTTGGTTTATTTACCTACAGGTTACAGAGAATGTTTAATTTCCTGTAATCAGTGACTTGTGGAAGCTTTGAGAAATGTTGCAGTAGCTAATTTCAAGCTCTCTGACTCTTGTCAATAAAGATTATAGGATAAATAAATAGAGAGAGAGAGATCTTCCTGACAAGTGACTCTTCTTTAAAAACTGTTACGCTAGAAACTGCTTGTTTGTGGTACATTCAAATGAGCTCAGGAAGCAGTCGGTGGAACATCTTATTAGCAGACATGCAGCAAAACCAACGTCTGATCAGAGCAGCACTGCTTAGCTTCATGAATTAAGGACACAAGAAGCTCCTTAACTCTGGAGGCAAAGCAAAACAGTTTTGATTACAGCAGCATTTCTGGCATCCGTACAGCAGCCGTCTGTCTGTTAATCCCTTGTGGTGGTAATTCAGGATTACAGCATGACTCAGTAACAGAGACTGACACTCACATTGCAATCGATTTACCTCGGAAGCGGGAAGTCCGAACTCAAAATGACATCGTTTTCTCTAACATGGACGCCTTCATGTTCGTCTTTTGTTGGCAACAAGCTAGCCAGCTAACTGTGATGAGTGACGTATATTTTCCTCCTCAAAACTGTGTAGTCAGTGTTATAGATTTAACAAGCGAATACGTTTGTATTTTGATTGATCTAAAGCAAATAAATTATATGCTGTACAGTATAACTGATTTAAAGGTAAGATGTGCTAGTTTGTTTATTATTGTTGATGAGAGCAGCCATGTTGATTTGACGTCACTCGCTGAACTCGGGGTCGAGGAGATGAGAAGAAGTTGAGGTGAGGGGGCGTTTTCTTTATTTTTTCCTAGTCGGAGGTTTAGATGAATGCACCATCCATCTAATCCTCCTACACCCAGACAGAGTCAGAGCGAGAGAGAGGACAGTATTAAATGCTAATAATGTTAAAGGTCACTGGAATCAATGTGTAAATATCAAGATAACTGGAATTGGATCTGGAAGAGAAATTTATGGATTTTTCTTTTGGAACTGGAAATGTTTTATCCTTTGTTAGTAGTGATGTTATTACATTTATACTTAATTGTATTTACAGTGTAAGTAGTAAGTGTTAGTGGTTTTTAAAGATAACATTATCTGATACTCAAGGTTTCAGTACTGGGCATCGTAAATCTCTACTACTATCCATTACAAGATGTCTTCATTGTTATCAGCTCCAGCATTGTTATATTTAATGCTACTGAATGGTTCACTTGTCTGCCCTGTCTGACAAGATCACACACTGCCTTCTCTGCCGTCTCTAACTCATCACATTCCACACTGACAGACGTGTTCGCAAGCAGAGTGACAAAATAGTTTTTAAATTTCATCACTGATCTCATCGATGATCTCATCGTCGAACCTTTGTCAGGTCACAGCTGCTGCAGGGATTTCCCACATCCCCTGAGGCTCTGAAGCGCTTCTGCCCAAATCCACACATACAAGCTCAAGTTCCAGATCAGTTACTGCCTCAGTGGAAAATCTGTACAAATTCTGCACAAAGCCTTAATATTCAGGCAATGGAGGTGATTAAGGTCAGACATTTTGGTACACACTGACACCTCGCCTCATATCTCTGGCTGTTCTGCAGTAAAAGGGCTGTGTACTATACCTTTTATAAGCATGGGTTATCTGCAAGAGTGGCCATAAAGCACCAATATATTAACAAAGTCACAGTGAAAGGTCATGTGGAATGGCACCAAAGGACACCAACTGCGTTCCTGATCTATCCCTGCCTTTTACTGTTGAACACCTGTTTTTGTCAGCAGCATTGTTTGGGACAAGATGGTTGCCATGAAGCTGTCTGACTGAAAGGCTATCTAATAATAGTTTTCTGTCTTCTACAGTGGCCGAAAAACTTTCCTTGGGCAACAACATATATACAAGCTGCCTACATTAGAGAGTCTAAACTAATCTAATCTAATCTAATCTAATTTAATCCAGCACCACAGTCCGGCACCCCTGGTCTTCATGGGGTTGTATGAAAAACACAACTCGGGCAGAACAAAATACAGAATAGCTTGTCTACATCAGGGGGTCTGAAATTTTAACTGTTTAAAAAAAAAAAATCAGATTCACAATGTGGAATAGCAAAGATTGGAACTTGGATGTCAGCTAGCAAGAAGGCAATTACAAGAAAAAGGCTGAATCCAGAGCCACCCACTGTTAATGAATGTAATGAGTGGATGGATAGAATACATACACACGCACGCACACACACACACACACACACACATATATATATATATATAAAATGAAAAAATTGTCTTTCTCTCAACACGGCAAAAGAAATATTTAGCCAGATTTGGATGAAGTGGATTGAGTATACAGTATTAAAGCTATATGGTCAGATTTTTGTTGAACTGATGAATGTGTGAAGGTGTAATGTATATATATCTATGTAAATAAAATGATAATACTCGGGGAAAATACTGGAAAAGCTTTGTTGTAGATTTGGTGAAAAGCACTGAGGATTTTAACTGTACAATTACACATGTCAAGGAAGTACTGATAGACTGTGACAGTGTATTGTTGTGAAACTGAAGTGCTTTTTTAAACAAACATTTAAAAAATCTTGTAAATATTTATTTTATGAACATAATCCTAATAATCTTTTTTAAAAAAATATTAGGCACAATATTTAAATATGTCCAGTAATATTTTGGCTATTTTTTAATTTCAGCCATAGAGATTTATTTTTTTTTTTTTTAAATATTATTGAACTCTTTACTCTCTTAACACATTTAATTAAAATGAGATGTCATTACACGTAAGCTCACATTGTTATTTTTTTCTGAGTCTGGATTTAATTTTAGTGACCTGTCAAACTGGATCGATAATAACAGCTCAATAATAATAATAATAATAATAATAATAATAATAATAATAATAATAATGATGATGATGATGATGATGAGGATGATGAGGATGATGAGGAGGAGGTGGAGGATGATGATGGGCTGTGATTTCCTGATCACTGTAACAAACCTCAGACCTCCTGAGGATCCCTGGACTCCAGTTTGAGAGCCATGGTGCTAGAAAACTAAACTAACAGCCAGCTCAATCCCTGAAGAGGCCTGTTCAGGACAATCTGTTGCACACTGCAGCGTGTTCAGATGGCGCGCGCGCACACACACACACACACACACACACACACTCCCGGAGGAGAATAAAGAAGGGAGAGATGAACTAGTGCACCACCGACTAATCGCTAATGACGTCATCTGTTTGAGACACAGGCGCAGGAGTGTGTGTGTGTGTGTGTGTACTGTGTGTGTACTGTGTGTGTGGCTTGATGACTGGAAACAGCTGCCAAACTCCAGAAGAATTTAAGGGTGTGATTTCACACACACACACACACACACACACACACAGAGATTTTATAACAATAACAATAATGATGATGACTCACCAGCTGTCTTCGTCCTCGTTCAGACAGTCCATGTCCTCCAGGTCCAGGATCTCCACCTCGTCCAGGACTGAAGACTCTCGGTCCTCGCTGTAGTCCACAGACTCGCGGTGGTAATACGGGCTGCTGCTGCTGCTGCTGCCGCCGGTGTTTGTGGCAGCAGGAGAGCCGTCGCAGTCATAAGGCGACCCGTAGCTCCCATGGTACGAGCGCCTGGGGCTCAAACAGCGCGAGTTCTCCAGCGGCGCCGCTCCGCCGAAGCCCCGCATGCCGCCGAACCCCGCCCCGGTGAAGCCCGCCAGCCCCGCCGCCACCGCCACCGCTCCCGCCGACAGCGCCGAGTCGTAGCCCGCGCTCAGGGGTCTGGCGTTGGCCGCCAAGCCTCCGGACGTCGACAGCAGAGCGGAGCGACTCCGGAGCTGCTCGTTTTGCTGTTCGAGCTTCTTGACCAAGTCCTGAAGCTTCCGCACCTCCAGGTCCGCGTTGATGTTCGAGTTGATGTCCTCCATTGGGGCGCAGCAGCACCAACTACAGCCCGAAAAATGGCTTTCTAACAAGTCAACAAGCCGCTCAAGTGTTAGTCCTAAACTCTCCTAACTCTACACCGTCAATGACGCAGCTGTAAAGTACACTCCTGTGCTTATGACCGTCATCTTTCCTTAGTAGTTAAACACACGAGCGGCTTGGGCGCCATCTTTACCGTCCGTCAGTTACCAATTAGGGAAAGCGGAAAAAGCTGACGTGTTGCGTCATCACGCATGCAAGCAGGAACGAGCACGTTTTGGGAGTGACGGCTCACGGGAACGCGCTTTTTTCCTTTCTTTTTTTTAAACCCATAAACAATTGGGGATGTAAACTTTTGCCCTCACACTTTTGTAGACACTTTAAAAATATGTTGATAGTAATTAAATAAGCAAAATCAGTTGCTATAATGCTATATCATTCTGAAAGGATTCACATACAGTATTTCTAGGATCATATAGACAATTTTGACCAAAAGTATGTGGACACCTGACCATCACACACCCATATGTGACTCTTCCCCAAACTGCTGCTACAGTGCTGGAAGCACACAATTGTATAGAATGTCTTTGTATGCTGTAGCTTTACAATTTCCCTTCACTAGAACTAAGAGGCCCAAACCTGTTCCAGCATGACAATGCCCCTGTGCACAAAGCGAGCTCCATGAAGACATGGTGTGTGAAGGTTGGAGTGGAAGAACTCGAGTGTCCTGCACAGAGTCCTGACCTCAACCCCACTGAACACCTTTGGGATGAACTGGAACACCGACTGAACCCCAGACCTCCTCACCAACATCAGTGCCTGATCTCACTAATGCTCTTTTAGCTGAATGATCACAAATCCCCACAGCCACGCTCCAAAATCTAGTGGAAAGCCTTCCCAGAAGAGTGGAGCTTATTATAACAGCAAAGGGGGAATAAATCTGGAATGGGATGTTCATCAAGCACATATGACTGTGAGGGTCTATATATATATATATATATATATATATATATATATATATATATATATATATATATATATATATAAAAAAACACATACCATATATGGAACTTTATTAAGTGGACAGCTATAAAATCCACACCATAAGTTTAGTATTCTTCTACTACACAGCTACACCATATAAATCAGGACAGACATAAAAGCAAAAGCAAGTACAATATGTTCAAAAAAACATCACTTTATTCTCAGTGAACACAGCATTTCAGTAAGATGTACATTTATTACAAATATACATGAAATGTTTTATTTGACCTTAAATTGTCATTTCCTTGTCAGATGTTGATTTGTTATAAGTACAGTGTTTGGCTGATTTGGGCACAAAGTGTCAAAGGTCATAGTGTATCTGACCCTGAAGTCTGTTCCAAGATGTTTCCTGACCCGTCGCCCATCTCCTCACATGCCTCCACTTCTCCTCCATCTCCATCTGCTCCCCGATTGGTCGATGTTTCCACCAGTCCATCCTGGTCACAGCTGATATCTTGTGACTCATCAGCTCGCTCTTCCTCCTCCTCGTCTTCCACATCCATCTCAAACACGCGGACGTGACGCAGGTTCGAACTCAGCTAGTTCAGCAAGTGCAAAACGTGTGGAGTTAGTTTATGAATAAGCAAGTAGTAATTAGTTCGAATTTACAGACCTATGTTTTATTCATAGTCACACAAATAAATGATTTCTAAGTAAGCTGTAAAACAGACAGAACTCAAATAGTTACATTAGGCTCGTAACAGGTTTGTATAATGTGCTTAATCTCAACTCTTTTAATAAGATCTCTATATGTGTAACAACTAAACAGCAATCTCTCCATGATTTTAATCTCTAATTCATTAAAGAAGCACAAGAATCATTGACCCTTTACATGCTGCATGATAACTTTATGAAGAAACGCATCCAGAACGCAATTCATATCCTAAATGACTTCATTAAAATGAGTAATAATTCTCTTTAAAGATCTGTAACTACACAAGTTCGAAAGCAAATGTAGTATGTAGTAGTAACAAACTGCTTACCACGCAGGACACTTTGCGGATGCCATTCACAGCCACAAACTGGGCTTTCATGTTCTCTAGATCCCGGCTCATATTTCCCCATGTCAGCCCTCGTACAGGGATCTCACCGCTCTGCTGGTCCAACCTGGTCCACAATCGCACAGAGCTACACTGAGCTTGATGTACAACACAATATAATCGCTAAAGCACTTGATTGGGGCTAAAGTATAAGATTAAGGGCATCAAAGGAAGACTTTCATATCACTAGTATTTTTTTAAACCATGCTCTACTGAAGCAGAAGTATATCATCACCACACTCCTACAAATCTGCTACTGCAATCCATTCTCTGGTGTGGATTAATCTAATGGTTGCAAGTCAAAGAATAACAGCACACAGAGAAAGAGAAACAAAATGCACAAGCTGGAAAGACCAGATGCTGTGATTCACACACACCTAACAAACACAGCTTGGGCTTCTACAACTCAATCTCGCCAAACATACAAGCAAGAAAGCCCTGTTAGCAAACTGGCTGGCTAATGCACGCTTTCTAGCTAAAACAACTTCACGGCTGGCTAACGTTAGTTACAAATTCCACAAGTATAGCCTAGTGGACTAACATTTTTATACACCATAACACTCTTGAATTCTGTTAAATAGTGGAGGCATAAAGTAACTTTTCCTCCACTGATTCAACTGAGGTTTGTTTCTATATGAAAAAAAAATCAACAGCCATTGTAAAAAGTACTTTTGAAAAATTTTAAGGTACCTGAAGGCAGGGTCCCAGCTAAACTCCTCCCCACAGCTGAGGGCGGGGCCAAGAGGAAGCTGGGCCAGAAGGCGGAGCTTGTTCTCATTCTCTTCCTGGGCTTGCAACACCACAGTCAGCGTCTCGTCGTCATAGAGACGGGCATCAAGGCAACTATAGGAGCGATCACTGCAATGCAATGGCGTTTTTTTAAAAATCTGTTACTTTAACCTGAATATGCAGCTGGCAGGTATTTTTACTCTTAAACTAAAACTTACGAATGCTCAGGTACAGGTGCTTCATCATCAACACTGGTGTTGAGAGGAGTGTTTAGGTCTATAGCTACTAAGCCATTTTGGACAGAGCTTTAAAAAAAAAAAAAGAGTGACTTCAACCAGAATGTAAGCATCATACTTTTTCTTCTTTAGCACACAGTGCTTTGGTATTTAGTATGTAAGAATCACGTGTGTGTGTGTATGGGGAGGGATGTTATTGTCTGAGGAGAGATGGGAAAAACACCTGTTTGGGTCTGATGCCCTCCTCAGGATGCAGATTTTGGAAGCTGACATCTCTGGCATACAGAAAACTACATAGTGCATACCAGCATTTTTATCATTCCATCTGCAGGGGAAGAAAAAAAACAATTAGCAACCAGTTTCATCATAACATTATAATAACCATAATAATGACATAACAACACATACAATCATCATCATCATCATCCTAAGGATAGCATATGAACAACAAAGATGCTCAAGTAAATTTGATTACAGAAATGTTGATATGTTCAGTGATTTCGTACAGTCGCTATATTCATTCACTTGTCTTTGGTAACCGCTTTATCCTGGTCAGGGTCAAGGTGTACTGGGCAGAAGAACTCACCCTGGGTGAAATACCAGTCCATCCAGGGCACCATGCACATGCACACACACACACACACACACCTAGCAGCAACTTAGCATAGCCAGTCTGTCTACTTGCATGATTATTCCCCCATTTGTCTCTGCAGTTTGGTCTTTTGGCCACTTCCCACCCACTCATTTCTCCAACTCTCCCCTATTACACAACAACTACCAACCAGAGAGGGTGGGGCTAGCACATGCTTCCTCTGAGGCCCTGTTCACACCTGGCATTAACGTGTACCCTGGGTGATAGGATCATAAGAGGACAGCGCTAAGTACAGGTCTGAACTGGGTCAAATGCAATCTGATTACTCAAACGATGGTAGAGCTCTCTGCCACTAGGTTATCGATTAAGGCGATGCTATAACAGCAGAGACGAAAGCAGATGCTTTTCAGGGCTTCTTTTGTCATTTCCTTATGAGACCACGTGATTAAAAGTTTAAAACAGTCCGTATTGGTACATGAGATGATTCATGGGACATTTTTGCCTGAAAGTAAATGCAGTGGAAGACTGACAGAATAAAATGAAATACGATCATCCAGGTTAATGCCAGGTGTGAATGGCTATACGTCTTGCCTGTCCACTTGTGATCCGATCAATTCGATTCAATTCAAATTTATTTGTGTAGCGATTTTAACAATGGACACTGTCACAAAGCAGCTTTGCAGAAATAAATAAATTCTGGATATAAATTTTAAGTGTATAAATTTATCCCGAATGAGCGAGCCAGAGGCGATGGTGGTGAGGAAAAACTCCCTGAGGCGATATGAGGAAGAAACCTTGAGAGGAACCAGACTCAGTAGGGAACCCATCCTCATCTGGGTGATAACAGATAGCGCAATTATAAATAATTCCCTCTATAACAGTGTGCTGTATGGTCAAAAAGTGCAAATGTGTAACCAGGAAATTCATTATAGTTTTCACATGAAGTCTATGTTGTTGAAGTTATCAACTGTTCATTGATGGAGACTTGAGTGCAAAACTGTTCATGCTAATTGTAGTCCTAAGCCATCTTCATAGTTTTCAAGTGGTACCATCCACAGTAAGCTCATGTATAAATCACTCAGCTTAATGCAGGTGTGAATGGGGCCTGTGAGACATGAAGCTAACCTCCACATCTTTTCGAACTGCTGCACATGCAGCGTAACAGGACAGTGTAACAGACTCAGAGGAAAGCACTATCCACCCTATTCTGCATGCATGAGCTCACAGATGTCCACACTTGGCTAGCGTCACTCTGATTGACAGGGGAGAGGGAATACAGTATGCCATCCTTCCCACCCAGAGGGCACTGCCAACTTTGCTCTCTAGCTTCCCAGCCACGGATGGCTGTGGCATCATCGGGATTCGAACTGGCAATCTCTGGACGCTTTTCTGTTGTGCCACTCAGGAGCCGACTTTCTGCATGTTTTTGAACAGTGGGAACACAGTGAAAACGTACGAAACTCCTACACTCAGGTCACTGTCTCAAGATCAAACCAAGGAGCTGTGAAGCAGCAACACTACACACTGCACCACCAAATATGTACTTCTATTAAACATTATTTACAACATTTTCAATGAAAAAGATCCAATTTTAAATGGTTTGTGCAGCACATTACTGGAAAAAATTTAATGTAAAATGGTACACAGACTACTGAGGCTGTCCCACCCAGTTCTGTGCCATGACATGCCACTCTACAAGGGGCATCTCCTCCTAATGGGCATTATTTAGAGGTGTGGAAGTCTGTGCTGCTAAGTCTTCTCTGCTGCTATCTGGACGTCAGGGTTCCCTGCCATTCCAGTCAAGGGTAAGATGTCTGTATGAGAGCACTATTTATTGCAAATACTACATCACACATCACTTTGTGACTTATGAGGTCTTAGCATACATGTGCACAAGAAGGAATCCAGCTGATTCTCACTGCCCCGGGGGATATCTGGACAGGGTAAAACCATTTCACTCCTAAGCTAGCTATAGAATTGTGATAATCATGAGTTCAGTATTGAGCAAATTAATTTTGATTATCATTTGAGGCATTTCAGTATCATGGAGTGATAAGAAGCGTGTTGTACAAGCAGCACAATAACAATTTGTTTAGACATTTAATTAGCAGTTTAGGTGTTATTGGTGTACACTTACAGTGACGGAAGCTCAAACAGCCGTGGTGTATTGTCCGAACTGTCAAAAACATAAGCATACACATGAGCTCATCTCTTGTCTGAGAAACAACCTTAATGCTACCATTAGTGTTAAACAGCAGTGCAGGCTACCTCTCAGGCACCGAGTACAGCCGCAAACACACAGCCTGCTTCACTGAACTCCCTATCACCTCCTGATGAAAAAAAAAAGATGATCAACAAAACCTAACACGTATTCAGAATCAGTATTCACCTTCAATAGTGGCAACAGCAGACAGAAAGAACCAGAATAAGATAAAAACTATATATTAATTTTGTATTAGAAACAAATCTGCTCCTAAATGGAGGGTGAGTACAAGATATGTGATGGGAAACAGTAAATCATATGAAGGTGAGTGGAAAGAAAGAAAAGATAGAATGTCACTGGGAAAGAAGATGAATAGGAGCAGGTTTGTGTGTATGCGTGTGTGTGTGTGGATTGTCAGGCGCTCATGCTACAGCAAGTCAATTCACAACGGTTCCTTCCGCCTGACTGGAATCCAAAGCGCACTTATGCACTTATGCACACAAACACAGACACACACCTGACTCAGCAATAACTCAGAGGCAACCTTTAATGAGAGGAATGAAAACAAAGCCTGTGTGTAATCTGGTTTCTTCAGCTGAGACATGAAGAGAAGAGAGCCGTGACCTTTTTTTATGCATGTGATAAAACTCACAAATCTTACCAAACCTAGGAATTCTGAAGCTATGTATGTGTGACAGAGAGTGTGTGTGTGTGTGTGTGTGTGTGTGTGTGTGTGTGAGAGAGAGTTATAGATTTACTGCTGGTTTTTGCAGACAGAGGTCAATGGAGCCCTCCATCAACCTCTTCACGAAGTGCAGAGACTTTTGAGGGTAGGTGGGAAACAGCAGTGGGCTCTCTGCACACACACACACACACAAAACAAAATCACACAGGAGCAGACATTTTACAACAAGAAGACCCAAACACTAATCCCACCTTATTCTAACTGCCTAAAAGGCCCTACGGCTAAAAAAACAAACAAACATGTCTAATGAAGAGGAAAGGATTATCTCTCTCCAACCCTCACTGCCTAAAATCATACATTTATAGTTATTTATTTTCATGCCTTTCTTTAATCATAATGACATTCATTTTATTAGGAACACCTGTACACATGCTCATACACTTATCCAAATTAAAAGCAAAATCATGCAAATACAAATCAAGAGCTTCAGTTAAAGGTGTAATACTTGATTTCTTTTTTTAAAAAAATATTTTTATTCCTTACTTGTATTCCAAATAACCTGGAAAATATGTAGAACATGATAAAAAACAATGTGTTAAACCATAGCCTTAGCAAAAGGCTCAATAAGTAGTTGGGAAAATCCATTTGGAAAACTGATTTCAGGTCTGGAATGCTTGTTTGTGTTTGGATGCACCTCCTGTCAGTCATTTTATAGACACTCTACTCCACAGGCTGACTGAGATCCTAGGGGTGGAGCCTCATGAACATTTGCAGGAATCATTCCCATGTGGAACCCACCTAACTTTTAGAGACCTAATCTTGGGGAAAAAATAACAAAAACAAAAACATAAAAATAACAAAAACAAAACTAAACTAATCTTACCTAATGCACCTTGAATGTTCACATCAAACATCAGAGGATTTTGCGTGAAAATCTCAGGAGATCAGCAGCATCACTTTTTTCCCACATTCTGATGTTTGATGCATTGCGCTACTGCTTCCACGTGATTGGCTAACTCCATAAATGTGTATGGGTACAGATGTTCCTATTAAAGTGGCTACTGAGTGTAGTTAATGAAAAGAAAAAAGTCTTTGCCTTTCAGGTGTGTGCTCTGCTGAACAAATGTCACCCAGTGATTGCCTTCCATATTTGGGGGAGACACCAAATCTTCATCTTCATCTTTCAGATACTGAAGGGAAAGAAAAAAAACAGAAAATAATTATTAATATATCTGCCTCATTGTGTGACAAGTTAAAGCTAGACTAGAACATTAATACTAAATAAAAAATATGCGTATGTAAAAATGTATATAACATGAAGTAAAATGTGGATGTACTTATTTTTAAATCACTGAATCCCATTTAAGCAAAAATAAGCCTGTCTCATTGTGTGTAATTCACTGGACATCTTAAGTAAGGAAGTATCAAGAAAATAAGTTGTGCCAAACAACTTTCAGGACACACACCCATATACAGACACACACACACACTCGCCCAACTGGTCCTCACCTGCCCCACTCGTTCCACGTTGAAGTACTTCCCTTTCCGATCAAACAGCTCCTCATTCTGTCAAGACAAAGAAACCATGCTGACAATACCGTATGTTGTAAATAAATGTATTAATGTTTGATAGAAGTACTTGTGTATTTACTCACAGCACTAAAATGCTCAGACAGGAAATCAGCAACAAATGCCAAGTCCTTCTGCGTCATCTGGGGACACAATCAGCACAATTAGTGCACACATTTCAACTAAAATACACAATAAAATGTGTGTTCTCTGGGAAAAACCCTTCACACGGTTAAATTTAGACATTTGCTACAACATACAGTTCTGAAAAGTACAAGTTATTCTGAACTGAAATATGTCTTTCCACTGCACATATCTCAACCTATAACTAGACATTAGAGAATTTCTAAAATCGAAATCTATACCAGGATTCCTGTAAAGTTGCTTTGTGACAATGACCCTTGTTAAAAGCACTACATAAATAAAATTGAATTGATTTAAATATTTACCCCCAAATGTGAATAAGAAAAGATGCCACAGAAAGATGCCCCGCCTACCTCTACATTTATAACCCAAGCTACTTATGGAAAAAAAAAAGTCAGATTTGAAAGAATTATATAAGTTTAAATTGGGACTTGGGAGGTCTCTTTGACTGATCAGCATCACCTACATCAGTCTCTGTCTCATCACATCACCTGAGGTTAAAAGTTACTTGCTGAATTTAAACACAAACCTCGTCATCAACTCTTCACTGTTTTTCTCTGTTCAGTGGGAACACAAACACTGATTAATTCAGTGAGTAGTTCTGTTGCCCAAATTTTGCTTTTAATGACTTTTTATTAGGCCATTTAAACATTTTAAAACTTTGTCCGCTGTCTTCTGTATGGAATGTATAAGCGCTTTTCTTTATGATGTGATGACGCATATGAAATCATTCACACTTGGCTAGTGAGGTTTTTAGGCTGATGGACTGCGTTCACCGTTGCATTTGTTAAACGGGCTCTTTTTTTAATCTGTAGGATATTTGTAGGATATTCAAGGCATGGTTAGAAAGAAGCCCAAATAAAGTTGTTTTGGTAAAATATATTTTGAAGTATAAATGTCTACGTGCATTATTGGTTGAAAACTCACATTTGTTCAAATCCAGATTTTTCATCATTTTTGTCTGTTTTCCAGAATTCAGTTCCAGCAACATCTGACAGGTTTTCACAGACCACCAAGCATATATTATTTCCCCGTACTATATAATATTCTGCACCCAGCTGACCTAAACATTTCCCTCAAATCTCCTCCCATTAAACCTTGCTCAAGTCTAGCTGTGTTTACTGGATCACTGTATCCCAGACGTTCTGCGTTTATTCTCATGGAGCTGTTTCTTGGTTTCTCACCTTATTTAGCTCGGCTGGGACGTGATCTTCTGACATGCGAAGCATTGCTTACCAGGAAGAAACGAACAAACCCATGATTACATCAATGACACAAATTTGGTTATCATTCATTTTTAAGTATTAAAACACACACACACACACACACACACACACACACACAAAAGTGGACAGTTCCAGTCTTACCGACGTAGAGCCATCGGAAAAAGGCCTTAAAATTCTTCATACTTTTATCAATCACTCTGGAAAAGAAACACACACACACAAACACAAAGAAGTGCTCAATGATGAAGTTTATGACAAATTTACAAGCATGTTTTCATGCATAGCATGGCAGAGGAACATGTGGTGGCCATGTGATGAGACTTACTGTAAGAGTTCACTAGCCTTTAGTGTGAAGGAGCCTACTGCTGTGATGGCATCTAGAAAAGACACAAAGATATACAGTGCTGTCTTTTAAAGCACAGTACAAATTATTCCTTGTTTTCTATGCCATTGTCACATCAGATGTGTTGATACATTACGTTACTATAAACAGATTTTGATGTCCCCTTTACCCTCTATAGCTGCAGGGTCCAGACCAAGAGGCTGAAACTTCTGCTTCCACAAAGCCATGCCTTTTACCTCACTCAGATGATACAGCAAAGCTTCTGAACCACTGACAGGGAGAATTCATACGTTAATCACCACAGAGCACAGATATGGTAATAAATACACAAAACCAATGGAACATTTTATAAAAAATAAAAAAGATAATAATAATGCTCCTGAAGGGTGCGACAGAAAACTGTTTGCCTTATCGTCGGGAGTTCAAAATGTAAGCGTAAAACATAAAACAATGCCACAGCCATCTGCAAAACTGGTCGTGGTTTCTGAGTGCGAGGAACAGTATTACTCTCTCTCCTGTCAATCATAGCGATACTAGCCAATCACCGGCATCTGTGAGCTCATGTATGCGGAAGAGGGCTGACAGCGATTTCCTCCGTGGGTGTTACGCTGCCCTGTGATGCAGCATGAGCTGTTCAAAAACATGTAGTTGGCTGGTTTCACGTGTCTTGGAAGAAGCACATTTGTGTGTGTGTGTGTGTGTGTGTGTGTGTGTGTGTGTGTGTATAGATAGATAGATAGATAGATAGATAGATGGATAGATAGATAGAGCGAGCCTAGGTGCATGCATGAAGTACTCAAAGCAATGTATTAAGCTCCTTAAGTGATTCTCCTGTTATACCTCTGTAAGTGACTGATAACCAGTTTCTGGATGCTCGAGTAGGATGACTCGATGGACTGGCCCAACATCTTCAAGCCCTTTCAGTGGCAAAAAGACACAAAAATACACACAAACAAGGTTAGTAAGTGAAACAATTGAGTTTTAGAGACGACTGATCGAATCTTTACTCTTTCAGAGTCCTGAGTTCATGCATTGTGTGAAAGAAAAAAAAAACGACTGATTTGGTAAAGCACATTAAGTGCTCCAGACTTACTTTGACTGTCAGCTGATTCATGAGAAGAGCTTGCAATTCAGGGCTGAAAAATAAAAAATCCCAAAATGCACTTCAGTATCTGTGTGTACCTGTTACATAGTGCCCCCTGTTGGACAGTTAAAGCTAATGCAGGCTAATAACAATATATTTACACTATAAATTAAAGGTGATTGTAACCTCAAATGCCACACGAACTACACAATAGTGCTGATCCTTACTGTGCCTGTCTGCAACAAACACACATTTCTGTTAAAAGCACTTCAGCTGTGTGCTTCATGTTTACAATATCGCACAAGCCTAATCCAACTAACTGAATCTTTGGGGGAAAAAAATGAAAGTGAAGTTTGCTTCATGTCATATGTATGTATCTGGCACACACCACCAGCACCTATCCAACTTGAACAAGACAGAAATACTAAAATATTCCTTATCTGATACCACCAGATTAGACTCTGGTGTCTGATCTGCAGTGTCGGTACCTGGCATGTCCCCATAGCAACAGCTCCAAGAACTCGTCTTGAACCTGAGTGCTTGTATTCTTTTCCTGCAAAACAGAAGAAGCAGGAGGTTTCTCACGCAATACTCAAACTATTTTTAAGATAACAGAAAGTTTACAAACTGTCAGGGATGAATTATTTATAATCCAGCCATGAAGACAGCGTTATTGGACCTGGACGAATTTGGTGAGGCGGAGATCCATCTGCATGAGGATGTCCTCCCAGGCCTCGCACATACAGGTGAGAGACAGACGCAGGTACTGCAAGAGATGCATATAAAGACAGAGAGAAAAAAAATACATTTCACAATTCTTTATTGTTTTTAAAGCACAAATAAGATCAGGTTTACTTTTACATTGCTATACAAAAACAGCTGCTGTTTCTAACCTTAGACATATATGGGATAATGCTGAAATCCAAACCTGTATCAGGGTGGAGATGTGTGTGAATTTGCGGGCCATCCTCGTTAGCTCTGGAAGACATGAGGACAGCAGTCCTGTGTCCAACTGAATAAGGAAAACGGAGCATCTTCAGACAATCTTAATGCAAGCACCTGACCACTGTTTAATCACAGTCATCATCCATCCAATGCAGTCTACACAAATCCACATTTCTGCGTGAACTGAACACACTCCATTAAATATTTAAAAAGGCTGCACATTAGGGCTGGGTGATAAGTAAGGAATAACGCAGGACATACGAAAATAATCCACGCCAGGATGGTGTGATGCAGCATGGTGCAAAGCAGAGTTACTGCCACCAACGTAAAGTGGGTTATTTTCGTATAACGCCACGGTCTGGAGTGCGTTATTCCACTTACACCACAGCCATTTGCCAGCGGATACAACATTAACTTTATTAATGAACGACACACCACACATTTTAACGCTTTATAGTTAGATTTAGTGACACAGGGGACGAGTTAGTTCCTGTTCTCAAGTATGTTATAGCTGTGATAAACAGTCGTTCCCTCACCAGCCCCTCCATCCCGCACTCACTCCATTCTCTCTCACTCCATTCTCCCTCACTCCATTCTCCCTCACTCCATTCTCCCTCACTCCATTCTCCCTCACTCCATTCTCCCTCACTCCATTCTCCCTCACTCACTCCCTCCCCAACTAAACTGTGTAAAAATATTAAATAAAGTATGAAGGTATCAATTTTTCAAGTTATTTTATTTTTTTTATATTGCTACCAGTTTGTTTTCAAACATACAGTGGGGTCCAAAGGCTGAGACCACATTTAAAATTGGAAATAAAAAGAAGGTTTTAGAGATTTGAAATATTTCAAACAAAGAAAATAAACGTTCAACATCAGGAATATTTAATATTCTGCATTATTTCTAGGTCCCTATTTAAATGTTAGCAACTGCATGATAGTGACCATGTTAACTGCTTTGTACAAAAGGTCAAATTTTCCTCACGTCTAATCTCTTCTACTGAAGCATCAAATTTGTTGTATTAAATTAGAAAAGGATGCAAAGTTGAAGCATTTTCACTAGTGCTCTCGGAGTTTTGGGCCCCACTGTATACAACGTTATACATAATGTGTACTGTAGAAAGCCGCTGAGATTTGCAATATGACATTTTTGTCATAACCCAACCCAACTACACATCACATATGTTTTTATATTCGAAAACGGGCTACTAACATCACTTTCTGATCATGCCTGGACACGCTTAAAAAAAAACAGACACACACAAACCCTGCCTGATATCTGATATCTACGAATCTGTAGGACGATGTTCTGTTTTCTTATCTATATTAAAAATAACAGAATTGTTGGTACTGAAGGGAAAGAAACGGAAGCTCAAGGTTATGAAGACCTGGTCCCAGTGGCGTTTCACTCACCTGGATGTACTGGATCTCAGAGTTCCTGTTTGTGGACCTTATTTCCGTTATGACTGAGAGAGATTTGAGGTCACTGGACAGACAGAGACTACGGCAAGTTCCGGTGATCTGAGAAAGACAGCCCAGAATTATTAGTATTTTCATCTTCGCTACTGTAGATTCATGAAGACAAAGTAAGCGAGGTGATGAAGATAAAGACAGAGAGGAGCAGAGAGAAGATAAGACCAAGTCGCACCCCTTTTAGTGTGGCTATCTTATACAGGCCATACGCATAAAGTTCCACAAAACCAGACGGCCCGCCTACGACCAGGATATTGAACCTGCACATACACATAAGCACACATCGGTGAGGGAGAAAATGAAGAGTCAGGGTTAACAAAGCAGGAAATAAAATCACACCACTGACCTGACTTCCCCCAGCAGGTTAGTGACTTCATCAGATTTCTCTTCACTGCAAAAGAAAACATAGTGCATGAGGACATACTGCACACACACACACACACACACACACGCCAACACAGCGTCAGAAAGGCAATTTTTTTGCTATCGTTTCTATAGCAACAGCTAATGGTGCACGCTGACGTAATTCAAGTTTAACAATAAAGAGATATAAAGAAACTTGTTATTTAACATAGAGAAACATATAATCGATGGTATGAGGAGAAACTTTTATGGCAGAAAGTCTTAAAGACAGATGACTTTGCGCTTTGCAGTTCATCAGTAACATAAGCTGCTTTTTTGTCTTAAACTCAAGAGAGAAACAAAAAAAAAAAAGGGGGGGAATGAAGGTTTATAGCTGCTGTAGTATAAGTGTCAACAGGAACCAACTTGTTTTAAAGGTAACTATAAATGGATAATAAAAAGTACAGGTTCTTTTACGTGTTGTTAGAGGAAATGAGGTTAGAGGAACTCCTGGGTGGTGAGACGTGACCCCATCCACCTTGTTGATTATTTTCCTATCACTGCGCGCCCCATTGTAATTTACACCTTACTTACGCAACAGAAGCGACGTCAACATATTCCATCCACCCACCTAAATATCTTTGACGATGAGCTGTAGCTGAAAACACAGAACGCAAAACACGTGAGAATGCTCAGAGTTCAGACAGCACAAGTTCTGAACAGATCTTTAACACAAAACACAGCTCTGACCCTGACCTCTTGGGTAACGTCGGTAGCTTGGGTAGGAAACGGTTGGACTCGTCCTCCGAATCGCTGGATGAAGACAACGTGCTTTAAAAAAAAAAAAAAAAAAAAAAGTGAAATGAAGAGTAAATCTTTAAACGACTTAAAAAAAACTCTTTAAAGAAATGACTCACAAATAAACACAATATTATGAATCACAGATTAGACTCACTTGCTGTCACTCTGCACTTCCATCCAGTGCATGCAGGACACAGGGCAGTCGACAGGAAACAGGTGGAGGATCTCCGCCTTCTCAGCATCACACAGGACAACCTGCTTGGTGTCACCTACACTGAACGCCAAGACTGTCAACAACAATAACAGAGAAATATTACGGAGGTACCAGCGCCATCTGTGGGATTATTTCCTGTTTTTCCATGATTATGTCAAAAGATACATGATTTAATCATTTAAGATTAATTCAATGTGATTTCTGCTTACTCATGATGTGTCTGTTCCTTGGGTCATGATGTTTTTGTCCTCGATGAATTTTTTCCTCTTATTTTAGCCTTATCTTTATGATCTAGAGTGTGTCCTTTGCACGTACGCATCAGTATAAAAATCGACTGTGTCCACTTAATGTTTAGACGTATGTTTAGACACCCAGGTTGTCTTCATGCACGCAATAAAACAACTCTCTTATTATAACCTGGTTCTTGGTCTCCTGATTCTTCAGTCATCTTACTTCTGATGAAACTGCAGTATTTTTATGGTCATCCAGAAAATTATCAGAGCTCTGTTGCTGCAATTCATTGTACTCGGAGAGAACAAGATCATATTTGTATGCCTAGTCTCTGAATTTGATAAACATATTAATAAGATCTACATGAATTATTTATGTGCGATTAACAAAGCGAGATGACTTATACTGACATATAACGTAGATCAGCTGTCTTGTTCATCCTTGCTCATAAATGTATCAGTCACATTGGTTTTTACTGCATTAGTAAATTTGGGTTGAATTATGTTACATATATACACTTACAAAGGTGTTAAAACATGTTTTCACAACACAAAAGCTGCATATCAAGTAAAATCAGGTGTGATATGAAATAGAAAATTTTAATTCTGTTTACTCTTGGCTGTGTGCAAAGTGGACGTAATTCCGACATGAATAACCATTCGGTGTCAGAGGTCAGACTGCAGCATGTGCATCCAGGTTACTGATCTGATACTGACACACTCTTACAACCAAATTGCAAAAAGGATAGAAAACACCTGAGGCACAATAACAGGCTGTTAGGTCTTTTCTAGGTCCCGTCCAGGATCTGTGTTGCGTCAATCAACACCGCAAGCATCCAATATGTCAGATCAGAATTCATACATCAAATCCAGCTTCAGTCTAGTATCAGCCCTGACACCGAAGCTTAGTATCAGATCAGTGCAACACTTTACAAACACATGTAACTCGTCCTTCGAGTAAGCTCCAGCAACGAATTTAATTCAACAATAGCCATGTCACAATGCTGCATTACAGAACAGGCTTTGAAAACAGGAAAACATATTCTACACCCTGAAAAAAAAAAAGGAGTTGAACAGAAGAATCTTAATAAGCTTACTTTTGCCATCAGGCCTCCAGGCCAAGGAAGTGATCTCTTTTCCTGTGTTTTCGTTGGGCGCTAAACTCCAAACACGCTGAAAATTAGCAAGCCGGTGCAGCAGAAGCTGAAATTGAAGATTAAAAAGAGTTGCAAAGTAGAACCAAATCTGAGGTCGACTACAGACAGTAAGATTTCCTTCAAATGCTCTATATTGCTGTGTGGACTGGGAGATGTGATAAATAATGCCACAATACATTTTATCTGGATGTGATGATCTTATATATATATATATATATATAAATTTGGCTTTAAAATGGTAAAATGTTTACAGATTTTTAAAAAAAAAACTTTTTCCTTTTCTGTGTTGAATGTTAATTTTCTTTTATAAATAAAATTACATTTTTTAAATATAAAAAAATTGTTTAAAACATTTTGTAGACAGTATATAGGTTATTGAAAAGTTCTTTCTTTCTTTCTTTTTTTATTACAGCACTGCTGGAGCAAACCTACATATACATCGTGATAAACAGCGTATATCATAGAAACACCTTAAGGAATTACGATACAATATTTCTGTCATATCGCCCACCCCTAGAGTGAACGCTTATAGAGTTCACATTATAACTGGAGACTGTTTCTACCATCTGCCACACATTCAGGCTCCCCCCCCCAAACTCATGTTTTTAAAATCAAGATTAGATTTCTATGTTCATTTTCCCAGTTATTTTTAAAAGGTTAATCAAAAAAAAAAAAAGAAGAAGCCACAAAATGTGATGTGTATCAGGGAGGCTACAAGACAACAGACACTTTTAAATACTTAAAATACTGACACTTTTCAATACTGTCTTTCCTTCGTTTTCCAGTCTTACCAGGTTTCTAAAAAGAACCCTGACATCTGCACATCCTACAAGCTGATATGGTGCACTATATGGACAAAAATATGTGGACACCTGACCATCGTACTCATCCAGTATGTACTTGTTGAACATCTCATTCCAGATTTTTGGCAGTTATAATAAGCTCCACTCTTCTGGGAAGGCTTTCCACTAGATTTTGGAGCGTGGCTGTGGGGATTTGTGTTCATTCAGCTACAAGAGCATTAGTGAGATCAGGCACTGATGTTGGTGAGGAGGTCTGGGGTTCAGTCGGTGTTCCAGTTCATCCCAAAGGTGTTCAGTGGGGTTGAGGTCAGGGCTCTGTGCAGGACA
>CM040472.1:2653756-2692391 GCA_022758105.1 Pangasianodon gigas | reverse complement strand
ACACACACACACGTATGTTTTGTGTTTGTGCTGTGCTAAAAGCAGTGTGTTGTGTCAGGCTTGTATCAGTATTTTATAAATGAGCCGTTGATACAATGTTATATTCAGCGTGTGATTTTATGACTGGCCCACATGGATATCTGTTTTAACTCTCTCTAGGTTTTGTTCACCAACCATCTGTTTATTTTATAGCTGTATAATATTTATGGAAATAGACACACAAAACTCAGTTATGGTTTTGGCAGGTGTGAGTGCAAATAGCACTCTAACATGGCTAACACTTCTGTATTTACAAAGTCATTTCTTAAAACTTTGTCACATTTTTTACTCTCAGGTCAAAATGACTTAACATAATTTCTGTAATACGGTGAATCGTTTTAAAATTTATTTCTAGCTTCATATTAGAAATTCAGGTGTTGCTTAGTCTTCTAGTTTTAGGAAAAATTTAAAATAGATCCGAACATCAGGGTCAGTCATCTCTGTTTAAATGACAGCATGATGCAAACCAGAAAGGAAATGACTCTGTATTGAATAGTTTAATTCGGAAAGGTTCAAACGACCCTGCTCTGTCTTATGAAATAATCAGGAAATAATGTAAAAGCTGAGACCAAATGTAATGGACTGATTATTTCAGAATTTCAGCTCAACACATTGGATAAGTTCATATTATCATATATAAGTTATCATCATATAAGTTCATATATTATGTCATACTGTATTGTGATAATAAACGATGTCATAAAGCAACTAGACCAGAATATATTACTAATTTGTTTTCAGGTTGTTTCATTAGTTTAACCATATTATCATTGATAAAAGCAAATATTCAGCTTTACTGTATTTAACAGTACTGTATACTTTTTTTTAAAATTTGGAATGCAACATCATTTTAAACCTCACAAGTCACAATGCTTTGTCAATTCAGGTTCTGTTGGACCTGGAAAGTTATCACAACTAAAAACATAGGTTTACTCTTTGCTTTTATGAGGAATAAAAGGATCTTTGAACATATGTGTAACCCCTTAAAGTTACAACTTATTCAATTCTGCATCTTGCAGCACATTTTTCAATATCTACTATAAATTACACAACAGCTATTGTTAAAAGAAATAGGAAAGCTATGTGTTTGCAGGTTTTTAGGTATGTGCATATGAGTTTATGGCTGAAAAACACATAGCTGTCTTCTGTAAACAGGACAGCATTTCTGTGATGTTAGAGGTAAGGAGCCACCTCTCTCTTGCTTCCTCTCTATCTTTTCCTTTCCCTCTCTCTGGCGGTGAAACCTGAGCCAGTGGGCCAAATATAGCGGCGCCGGGTGAGCGGTCAGGGCTCAGGACAGGTGGGACGGCAGGCCACCCTCAGCCACTGCGCAGCACGCTGACCAGCTCACTGTAAAACACTCCAACTTGACTGCAGAAAACAGGAGAAAGAGAGAAAAACCCAAGAGATATACACTAGTGGGGAAAAATCCTCTGTTTTACCTCACTGACAGACGTTAACTTCAGAAAAACTGGACTCAGACAAAGTGGGACAGAAGTGTGTGGAAAAATACTTGAAGGTAAAAAGAAGGATATTTCCAGCTTTTAGGTCAAATACTAACAAGATAAAGGTTTCAGGTTTGTTATTTTATCACGGAATTATATTCAACTGTAATCTCTAATTCTACTGAATGACTGATAGGCCTTTTTTTTTTTTTTACATGATTAATAGATGTTTTAATTTGTTTGGCTGCAAGTTTAATAAATGCATTATGGGTGTGTATTAAGCTAGAACTATTTAAATATTCACATGTTGTTTTTTTAATCCATTGTGCCATAGATGAAAGAAAGAACAACACCAGGCAATTTGTCAGTGTCGGCTTTTAGCATGTTGTTTAGGTGTTGTTGATCTGTTTTTGCATTCCGCTCTGAATTATTAAGTAATTCCACAGAGATGCTTACATTTCCATTTAAATAATAGGATCTGGGCTTAAAAAGTGTGGGTGTGTGTGTGTTTGTTTGTTTTATCTGTAGGAGTGTAAGAGTTTGAAGCTGTGAAACGTACCTCTCGGGGATTAAAAATAACAGCTGGCCTCCAGGTCGCCATGACGGAGAGAATGTCACACCATCACACACACACACACACACACAATTAACCCCTGGGCTTGTATTAATCAAACTTCTTAGAATCAGATGTTTGATCAGTGGAAAGCTGCTGTAGGATCCGTATCTTACTCTTAAAATAAGAGTATAAGAGAGAAATAAGAGTAACTATAGTAACAGTGCGATTGTTTTAGGACACTTGCTCAGATCCTGATCTATATATTTAGGGCAAGCAGTAACTGGAAAGCCACTTGAGTATCATATAAACACATCTTTGAACTTTGAACATAAAAACCTTGGAAACCGTGCACTATTTTTGACAGCTGTACACAGCAATACACAACTAAGTTCATACATATATGAATACATGATACAAGTTCTCTCAGAGACTTGATATGTTTGGGAAAGAGACAACTACCTTTCCGACACTGTTTCAGTTTCATACTAATGTTTCTCCAACTGTAGGGTGGAGGTATTTTTTTGCACAAATTATTGATTTGGAATGTAACAGAATTATTCACTGTGACATATAATTGGATTTTTTTCTTCTTTTCTTCTTCTTCTTCTTCTTTCTATTATTATTATTATGTAGATCTTAATATTATTATGTAATCTTATTCGATTATTCGATTGGCCATAGTTAATTATTTTTGTACTGCATTCCAGATATGGGTATTAATTAATGTTTATTCATATTAACTGATATGTTAATTCAATAGTGGCTTAATTTACTGCAGGATTACCGTGACAGTGAAGTATATTAAAATGTTTTCAACCATTTTGATTGAAGTTATTGCATGGGAGAGTGAGATTGTTATGCTACATATTTTATAGTGAATATATAGTGAATGATCATTGTGCAACCTTTGCCTTTTTTAGACAGTTAGAGCTGTATATTATGCATGATCACAAATTGTCAACCTTTCCGAAGTGGAATTTAGATGCAGTATTGGAAAGGATTGTCCTGACCAGTGATGCATTCATTATTTCAAGGAAAATGAAATAATAGATCACGTGATGGGATGATGTTAAGAGAGAGAGAATGATCAGGCATAGTGTTCCATGCCATTGATACACGGTTGGACTCATAGAGATATTTAGTTAATACCCATCAGCTGTCCCCAAGGAATGTCTGAGTCACTGTAGAACAACTGCCCTCGATTGGTGTTTACTGTTAGTGCAGGGTCTCAGTATGAGTTTGTATACAGTGTCTGCTGGACACTCTGAGACCAACTCATATAAGCATATAAAAGGTATTTATTTTAATGTTCAAATTTATACATTTACATTGGTTTGTGTGTCTGTGTTGTTGTCCATTGTAGGATGCAGGATGGGAGCTGGAATGACACACTCCCCCGCTCAGTGCTTCTAAAGGAAGCATGTCCTCCAGGGGGTGTATCTCAGGATGGGGATAGGGGCATGTTTTTGGAGGCATCCTCAGATGGCAAAGTTTACCTGGCGGAGTTCGAGGGAGGGGATGGGGACTTTCTGGAACTCTCTGCCTTCCTAAGTCAGGATGAGATTAACCGCAGTCTGGACCTGGCTCGAGAGGCCATGAGTGATGCAGGTGATCCCTGTGATGTCTCTGATATGCCACTTCCTGCCTCTTTACCCAAAGAAATTGAGCCAGCACTCCACTCCCCACCCTCTCCCCTAAACTCCACCCCTCAGCATTTAACCGCAACAGAGAATCAACCTCTTTATTTGCAAACCAAAGGCACCACACTACAGAATTCTGTTGCAATGGCATCATCAAATCCAGCTGAAGCTACATCTGTCAAGGTTACATCCAGTCAGAGCGTTCAGCTCAACAGACCCACTCAGACCCATACAGGCCCTGAACCCCCAGCCTACCAGAAGTCCAGCGTGCCTGTGTACAAGCAGGAGCGTCCCCGGTTGGTCCATGGAGGTCTGGAGGTCAATGAGCGAGCAGCTTCCACCACTGAGTTCTGCAGCCGGGCTGCCACCTTCATTGAGGAGCTCTCCTCTATTTTTAAAGGGTCTAGCCGTTTTGATCACCAGGAAGATGATGACTCCTCCTCGCCTGACAGTGGCTACCTCTCCCCAAAGAGCCATAAATTGGCAGTGCAGCAGGCTCGGTCCTCTTCATCATGTGCATCTTTTTCTCCAGAGGTCCAGCAAGAAGCTGCTCTTGAAGGCAAGACAGGGATGGAGTCGGAAATAGACGGGAATGAGCATCAAGTTGGTGAGATCAGTATGGATGGGTCGATGGCTCCTCCTCGGTTCACCCAGAAGCTGAGGAGCCAAGAGGTAGCAGAGGGGAGTCCCATTACTCTAGAATGCAGGGTAAAAGGGAACCCCCAGCCATTGGTCAGGTAAGTACAGCTCTATCATGTTGCTGCTTGATGCTGGAAAGAAATCTTTCCAAAAAGTTTGCAGTCAGCAAGCAATAACATAAGGACTTTGATTATTTTTTTAAAAACACTTTTTTATGACAATGGTAACCATTTGGTTTATGTACCTAATGGAAAATCCTGCAGGTATAACTAGTAAACATGCAATCCATCAAACCCTGCCTGCTATTCATCAGCATACCTGATATGCTGTTGACTGCCAATGAGATTACCATTTGGCTAGACGTGCTATGAAACAACTGTGGCTCAGTGGTTGAACAGCAGGACCAACAATTTCTCCTGCCACTACTGGAAGGTGCTGTCGCAAACATCTATTTTTAGAGTGAACGTTGCAAGGCAGTTAAGCCCCTCTTGGTCCTGTTCCTGACCTATTCCCCTTGAAGGAAGTCTGAAGAGCTAAACAATTTGAAAATGGTCCCCATTCACTCATATTCAAACAAAAGTGAAATTGGCTTTTAAGAATTTAAGTAATAGTTTCGAAAGCACTTCTTAATCATCTGTTTGATGGGTTAAATACAGTATGTACAACAACTGTAGATATGAAAAACAACATTCCATTGTTTCGATTAAATCCATTTGCAATTTGAAAAAGGTAGCAGAAATGGATGTCTTTCAAATGGTATGGACTTAGTCATGGAGATGTCATTGCCTATTGTCTTCTTGTCATTAAAAGCAAAGCAGACTAAAAATATAGCTCACTTTATTTAGCTGAAGTCAAACCTAATATTACTCTGGGTCAATAGTAATAGCAAAATTACAATGACTCTTGTGATTCATGCTTTTCTAGCAGTGATGAAAGATTAGGTTTCTGAAGGTTTAAAATATGGTTAATGTATGTGAGTGCAAGCATGTGTGTGTGTGTGTGTGTGTGTGTGTGTTTGTGAGGTGAAACAGACAGAGAGAGATTTGCTAGTACAACTGCAACTTGAGAAATGATTTCCATCTTGTGGACATTTTAACCAATCCAGAAAATAGTGTAAGCTGTAACACATTGTGTTGCTGCCTCACAGCTCCAGGGTCCCCAGTTCAATCATGAGCTCGAGGGACTCTCTGTGTGGAGAGCATGTGCATGTTCTCCCCATGTCAGCATGGGTTTCTTCCGGGTTCTCCAGTTTCCTCCCACCAGCAGGTGGATTGATTTAGATCAATTGCTCCTGAGTGTGAATGAGTGTGTGTGTGTGTGTGTGTGTGTGTGTGCACGGTGCCCTGCGATGGACTGGCATTCCATCCAGTCTGTTTTCCCACCTCATGCCCAGTGTTTCCAGGATAGCCTCCAGGTCCACTGCAAACCCTGACCAGGATAAACCAGTTATTGAATGTGAGTGAGTGAGTGTAAAACATTTAGGTGTACATACAGAGAAACAAAATGTGCACAAGGTAATGCATAGAACAATCAAAATACATTTTCAGTAAAGCTCAAACGTAACATACGAAACAATTTTGATTGGTGAGTAGTGAGCATAATTTTGTAAATAATTAATAAATACATTTATTCTGCAAAAAATATCTTCCAACTAGAAAGAGGAAACTGCAGGTAGCTAGAACTGTCCAGTAGTCATGTGACGAAATCAATTGCTTTGCTTTGCTTATCAATTGGTTGATGGGAAAACTTAATGAGTTGTTAAGTGGCTAAGACTTGAGTAAGAAAATATAGTCAATATGTTATTTTTAAGATAAAAGCAAGGATAACACCAACATTTTGGTCCAAAATTGATTGATTTTATCTACCAGAAGTTTAGGTGGCACAGGCTCAACCTGGCACACCCTGGGCCATGCCAGTGTCTCAAAGCTGAATATATTGTGGTGGCATTTTACAATCAGACCTCTTATGAAGACAAAGAACTCTATCAATATGGAGTGCAGTGACAGAGTCCATTGGAAATATTCTAGAAGTCAAGCATGTTGTTGTACACTTTGGTTGTTTAAATGTGTCTGGAAAATTTCAGTTTTCTGAGATTTCAGTGATGATGCATAGTAGATATAAACAGGCAATGTGGTTGACTGTAAATCAGTCTAATTCCATGTGTGTGATATTATTTGGATTTTTGTAGTTATGTCATTTGGCATTTTACTCATTCATTCATCTTCAGTAACCAGTTTACCCTGGTCAGGATTGTGGTGGATCCACAGCCTATCTCAGGAACTCTGGGCGTTAGGCAGGAATACACCCCAGATGGGTCACCAGTCCATTGCAGGGCACCACGCATATGCATTCACATACATACATTCACAATGGCATTTTAGTGTAGCCATTCAACCTACCGGCATGTTTTTGGGAGGTAGGCGACAAACAGAGAACCCGGAGGAAACTCATGCAGACACGGGTAGAACATGCACAAAAACTCCACACAGACAGTAACCTGAGGTCAGGATTGGTCAGTAGCAGGTCAGAATATTACAATGTATGAAAATTTCTTCTATGATGGTGTGCTGGTGACAGTAGAAGTCGCAATGCTTCCCATTTACAGTACTGAGAATCCCATGCTCTCCACATTTTTCTCTACACATCTCCACCTGGTCTCCAGGACCAGGATTGGGAGTCATTACTGTACTCAATGCCCATTGTACCGTGTGGTAAGGTTGACGAAATAGAATATTTATTATTATTATTGCCACTGATGTTTCTTTCACCTGTATTCTCAGTGGATGTACAGCTGTACAAATGTTAAAAAAACTGAAACTGAAGAAAGTGAATGGCTATGAGTAACATATGGCTAGAGGTGAATGAGTTTCTGAAGCTCTTTTGGCCAAAGGTACTGCAGGTCCTGAGATTACTTGGTAAAAGATATACTGGAGATTGTACCGTGGTTAGTATATTGGATTGGAGTGGTGGTGAGCTCAGTGATCAATATAGCTGGTGATGTGAGAGTTGCAAAATGTACAGATGAAAAAAAACACAGTAGTGGTGGAGAGCTACCAGCTCTCTCTCTCTCTTGCTGTTGCTCTCACACACACATTCTGCAATTGAGTGTCAGTATAAATAGGTTGCCCCTAACCATGTCAGCCATGTAATGACTTGACGCATTCCACTGCACTCTGTCCTCTCCACCTCTCCACACCTTCTTGGGTAATATGTAAGGAGAGGAGCTGAAGGTAAGATTTAACTGTTGATATGTAAGCTGTGTGATGTGACAGAACATATACAGATTCTGATACTGCTCTTTATTGAGGGTGAGAATCACTCAAACTCACCACAGAGCACATGTGGTGTGAAATAGCATGTGTTGAATGCCATCTAATGTTAAAAGACACCTAGAGTCCTGCATTCAAGTGTGCTTGCTCTTCCTTTACCCAGTGGGCTAAACTGTCTTTAGACAGCAGTGCCCGCTTATGGTGCTGCCCGAAGCACATAAACGATTGATCATTGGGTTATTAATATAAGGCGTCATCAATAACTTTGGCAGAATTCTATGTTCAGCTACAGCGTCATACGGTATGAACCCCAGTTCCCTACACAGACACTAGCTGATGCTTTCCACCGACCCGTCAGGTCTGTTAGTAATATTAACAGCAGACAGAACCATGGTCTGTTCGGCCAGAATGGGGATATCAACAACATTGGTTGGTTACTTAATCCGTTGGATACACTGTAGTTTCATCCACAGTAGTGATAGCATCAGAAAATCATACAACTGTAAATATGTAGATTAGTAGATCAGGTGCTAATGCTTCCTGCCCAAAGCATTCGTATCTGCCCTGTGTGTGAACCACATTGGATAGTTCGTGACAGTCTGTCTGTTCGTACAAAGTTCAGCTTCTGCTCTCCTGTAGATGTTCCACATTAGCTGAACCACCACCTTGTAAATTTGCCATCCCTGTGATACAGGAGACACAGCGCATCCACTATCTGACTGAATGGGCTCATTAGGTTGGCAGCTCTTAAGACAGAAGCATCTGTCCACTTCCAGAATTTCCTTTCCGCATGAGATCTTGTGCCCCCTTGGTGGGTGATGTAAAACCCCAGCGCGATATTGTCAGGCTCCACTAGTATGTGTGACCCTTTTAGGAGTTCCTAAAAATATTGCAGCACTAGCCACATTGATTTCACTTAAAGGATATTAATATGCTAATGCCAAGGTATTTAGACTTTTTACTCTCGTGTTTATGCACATGCCCCTTCAGCCTTGCTGCAAGCATCAGTTGTTACAGTACCACTCTTTACTGGGAGAAAACACCTAAGGGTGATATGGCTGACAGGTGCTGAGCATTCAGGAAACATTGAAATGACCTGTTGTGCAACATACCCAGTTTCACTACTGGAATTGCAATAAGCAATAGCATCACAGACAAGTGTAGGAAGCCTGCATATGGGCGATTTGTGGCCACTCATGACTGCGTTCAAAACTGAGATGACCCTGTGTTCCATCGAAAAGACTAACATGCATGCCTCATGCCATTGAACAGTCCACATAGGAGTCAAGGGAGTCTTTGTTGTTAAACTTTAGTCATAGCGCTTCCACATGAAAGACCAGGAGCTTTTACTGGCTCAATGTATGCTGTTGGGATTGTCCAGCCAGAAGCCATTCGTCCAAATAAAGGAGTACACCCAGGTGAATGTGCAGTAAATGAAATGTGGAAATGCATTTTTCATATCTATGGTCAGAAGCAATCATGGTTGTGTGTTCTTCTGGTGTTCTGATATGCCTAGCTGATGAAATGGCACTTGTATTAAGAGGCTTCTTAGACATGGAACAGTGTGGACTCTGCCAGATGTTCTGCTCCACGTACTTTCTCTGTTGCACGTTTCTGTAGTATAGTCAGTTGACATGGATCTTGCCCCTTTTGTTTGTGTTGGTTGACAACTAATTCCTAGCTACTATGTATTTTCAAATATGATGCTGAGATGCCTTTGGTATTTTCCATGACTCGTGCACTGTAAGTGTGGTCACACTCTTACATGACACAAATCGTTTTATTTTGTTTGGGTTGCACGGCTGCACTTACGTGTACACTGCGCTATATCCTGTGTAATTTCAACCATATGGTTTCTGAAACCCATCTTCTCTGGAATGATGTGTTGGTTACATGTTTCATTCGTGATTGAATTTGCCTTTTTGTGCAAGTCACTAAGGTGTGCAAACTGGTATTGGCAATTGATTGTATTGTATTGGTATTGGCATTGAGTTGACAGATTCTCATTCAAATCACTATGTCTGTCCATTCAATCTAATATCATATATAAAATTAAGCAGTTTTCTTCCTCATTATAGCAATCACACATAACAGAAAACACTATAGCAATGTCAGAAATGTTCAGATAACAAAAATGTATCCACTACAAACAAAGAAAGTGTATGTGCTGGAGATTTTCACCGTTTCTCTGTGTGCAATAGTAGTGTTGTGCTGCATGATCAGGCTGGACATTTGGGCAAACCATGCAACCGAACTAATCTTTTAACTGAATGGACTCAGTCAACTCAAGTCACTGACAGACTCTAGACTGAAACTTTAGTGATGGCATAAAAGGCATCTAGAAGTAGCCTGCTTTGTTTCAAACTGAAGGAGGCAACGATCGTGAGTAGACTGAGGATGTCAGTAAATGTTTAAATGAAAAATGACAAATTTATGTCAGGCATATAGAAAAAATTAAGTGGTATTACTTGGTTCATGAATGCTCAAAGAGGATTGAGTAGACAGTTACTGGTCTCTAGATGGCACTGCTGTCTTTCAAATTAGAAGATCGAGCCCAGTGTTGTGTTCTCTATTGGAGACCTTCTCTGGTGTAGTTCAGAATAGCACATTTTTATATATATATATTTATATATACATATAATATATATCAAAGTATCTCATACTGTAGGAGCATTAAAGTCAGGAATAGAGAAAATTGCATCACAGGTTTTGCTCAGGTTTAACACTGAGAAAGCACAGAGAAAGCATAGTACACACACACTTTCTTTGTTTGTAGTGGATACATTTTTGTTATCTGAACATTTCTGACATTGCTATAGTGTTTTCTGTTATGTGTGATTGCTATAATGAGGAAGAAAAGTGCTTAATTTTATATAAGGTATTAGATTGAATGGACAGACATAGTGATTTGAAAAGTTCTGGTGATGTGCTTTCAGAAACTACTGCAGCTTAAATACTGAAGGTTTCAGAGAATTACCACAGAAAAGTACTTGAAGTACTGGTTTAGCCTTTTGTTCTTTGCACAGTGTATCTGTTTTTAATTATTCAGCACCACATTTTAATACTAAAAAAGGTCATGTTTTATTCCTCTGTGATACTGGTTTAGAGATCTAGCATTTGAACATACCGTACTGTTCGAACACTTGATGTGCTAGTGGATGAACAGAACAGGAGGCAACTTTAGAGTCCTGAGAGAAAGAAATAGAATCCACGGTCTCAGGCCTGAGTTTATTTAAAGGAAATATGTATAAATAAAGATTGATAAACACAGCAAGGCTTCTGTTCTCCATTATACATGGTGTCTGAGATAAAGCTCACAAACATGCTGTTCTCTCTCTCTCTCTCTCTCTCTCTCTCTCAATCTCTCTCTTCTGATCATCCTGAAATTCTCTAGAATCACAGACTCCCAGGGTGGAAACGCAGTTTAAATAAGGAAGTAAAGGAAGGCAGAAGACATTACAGGCCGTTAATTGTCACTTTGTTCATGAGAAGAGCAGAGAATAACATACTGACTAGGAGGTCATATCTAATTAAAGGCTTATGGTCTACACCAAAAAATATTTTCAACAGGAAATCCCAGTTAAGGATGCACTTAATGTAAAATATTAAGCCAAATCCGAGTCTGAGAAGAGGTGACACTTATGTATTATAAGTTCCTTATATCAGTAAAAATGGCGGGTATTAATAGTTTGTGAAGAAAAAACACAAAGCAGATTTCTCTCTTGCCTTCACTGAGTTCAAAAGTGCCACCATTACCATGGGTTTTTGGTGGACATCTTGTGTACTAACCACTAATTTCACACTCCCTGGTCTAAAATATCATATAATTTGCATGAGAAACTCTCATGGAAGAGGCTGCTGCTGTTCTGTGTATTAGTATGGGGTGCACATTCCGGTGCATTGATGTGATTTATCATTTGAAAACTGTGGTTTTGAATACATTTCCCACCAAAACTAACATTCCATGAGATTGTTATATGTCTTACATACAGTCCAATTACAACTATTATGTACAACTAATATACAACTCAGCCTATTACACTGTGACATAAAATAAATATCTTAAAAGTAGTTGGACCCCAAATAATTTTTGGTCTGTCCCACTATACACACATTAAAATTCTTTATGAATATAATCAATATTTTTTCTATAACATTGTACCAGTAATATTATTTGGTGAATGTAATTGCAATGTTATTTCTGAAGATATTTTGTATTAACTTATTTCCTTTAATAAAAAAAGTAGTAGTAGCTTGTGACTGGTGAAAATGTATGTGCCACCCTTTCACCAACATCTGCCACAGGACCCCTATGGGGTGAAACAAACACAAAGCAATAAATACAGTCAGACTGCTGCAGAAATCTCATATGTCTTTATATAGAACTTCGCTCAGGGTGCAGAGTTTGTGTGTTACATTTGTGCTTTTAATGATTTTTTATTGCCCTTAGTAACTTTGGTAACCCGTTTTCTTTAATCGGATGTTTAATTCTGTGATATATCACAAACAAACAGGAAGTTTCATCATAAGAATCTTTTTTTAGTCCATAGGAAACATAAATACTCTAATTCAATTTTCAGTATTTTTACAAAGCAAAACAAAAAAACAAAAAGATTCAGTTGAATGCTGAATGCTGTTAGAAAAAAATCTATCTAAATCCGCTATATATGAATACTACTAAGCACTATACAAATAAAATTGAATTTAATTGAATACTAACAAAACAGTAACAAATGTTAACAGAATAGTCATAATAGTAAAAATAATACATGATACAAACATATATATAGATATATATAGATATATACTTCCAACTTGGAAATTATCCGCTTAATTTTTTTATTTTTTATTTTTTAATTAAAGGTCATTATTCCTTTACAAATGTGCTGATATAAGCTGAATATAACTTGATATAATAAATAAAATATAAAAAAAACTAAATATACACTAAATATCTAAATCCTGTGAATGTTTTCTTAAGCAGCCTACAGCATACCAGACAAGCCTCAACCATGGAGGTAACGTTAAGGAACTAATACTTAGACTATCATTTACCACAGCTGTAAGTAATAGCTGGGTGATGGTTTTTAATAATATGAAGCTCTCTTGTTCTTTGAAATGAAACACTGTTAGTTTGTTCTTATGTGGGGCCCAAAGAATATTATGATGGATGACCTCTTCCTAATCTTTAAAACACGAAGCCCAGTCATTTGCAGGTGTGGAGAGATTGTGTTATGTTAGCTATGGGCTTGTTGTGGGGCCGAGGAGGGGTGTGTGTCCTGGAATTATGGGTTTATGGGGATGTTACTATACATTAATGTCAGAGCGGTATGCACACTGGTGTTCTGGGAAACTGATTGTGTGTACCTTCCTCTTGGCTGGTCAAGATACTGAATGGGAGGGCTAAAAAAATTCTTCTACTATCTTGACATTACTATTATGAAACCATTATAGTTGAGCCCTATAGGGGTCTCAACATTGACACTAAACTATTACACATATAAATAAGAATATACTCATCGACAGATATGCTCCACCATTCATCACTGGAATTAAGTGTTTCAGGTCTGTAATCCTGCTGTGTTTCTTCTGAACTGTAAGCATGGTAAACAGAAAAGCTGCACTTGCTGTAAGCCAGCTCTTCCTTTCAAACCATACAAAACTTACAGTTCTGTCATTTATCCCTTCGTGTAATTTGTACCTTGGAAAATGTTTGCTTAGAAATCTATTAACTTCTATTTCTCCTCCAAAGGTATCTTGAAAAATCAGTCATTGAGAAAGTAATCCAGATTGTTCATGTTTATTACACCACTATTTTATCTCTTTGACACTGCTGATGATGTTATTGATGTGACTCTAAAGCAGGCTTTAATTGATAAACCCAAATGCACACAAAATCTGGCGGGCGTTTCACACTGTGTAATCACCTGACATGACTGACTGTGTGAATCTACAGTCCGGGCTACAAAGAAATCAGCCTCCATTCTATACCATACTGTGTATTTTTACTTATGACAGTTGATGGAGCTATTGTTCTTGGTTCCAAAAAAGAAAAGCACATCCACTTTAAGCCGTTTTTAACAACAAAAAAAGACAATGTGGATGCCAAAAAATGAGCCTATTATTTTTATGTATAATTTCCTTCAAAGAGAGGGAGGGCTTTGCCCTGCTGTCCTTTTATACCAGATACTAGAATCTGTGTGATTCTGTAAAGCTTCAGAAAGAGAAATACTTTATTTGTTTACCTGCTGTATAACTGTGACTATCTGCAGTTATTGTGATAATTTATGTATCTGCAATTTATTGTGCATGTATGTATGTATGTATGTGTATGTGTGTATCCATGCATTTTCTTTGCTGTATTTTACATCTGTTCCTTGGCTTAATTTTCCCTCAGGCACTACATTGGATTCAAAGTAGAATCTTCCCTTTGCGAAAATAATCATTATAATAATTTATTACAGTAAAGCAATAAAAATCTCATTTACTCGATTGGCAACTGACCCAGACAACTGTGCCATACACATACACACCAATATGGGGCAATAAATGCCACTGTTAATTGCCTTGAAACCTCAGCTGCTACTTATAAAAGCAATTGGAAGTGAATGTGTAGAAAATAATTGACCTAAAAGGTCTTGAGGCCAGCATGCAATAACACACTCCATTGCTTTGAATGTTATGTGCTTATTTAATCACAGTTCTCATTATACCACAGTTATACCACAGCATATTGGAACCAGTTCAATTTCATATTGAGTGGAATTAGATTTGATCCATGCATTTCCATGCATTTATGACACGTGTGGCATCAGGGCAATGAAAGACAACATGACACACATAATTAAAAAAAAAAGGAATATAATTAATATGATAACAATTCAACTAATAAGTTGAAAAGTGGACTAAACACTTAAAAACACTAAGTGGTTAAACACTTCTTAGAATCAAACTTCTAGCTACAAATTTGTAGCTAGATAATATACTTGATATATATATGTGCATTGAGCACATTTCATTGCTAAACACACGTCCAAATTTGCAAACAATCAAAGACTGATCCATTACCCAGGTCTGACTTAGGCTACATAGCCTACTGCTTTGCTGCATGATTTCCCAATGACGTATAACGCTGCATTGGACTTACGTAATGATGTAATTTTCAACCTCTGTACATTCAATGTACAACATGGACACCTCCATGTTTGTCTTTTGTTAGCAAGAAGCTAGCAAGCTAACTGTGATATCTGATGTATATTCCTCCTCAAAACAGTGAACTGTATAGTCAGTGTTATAGACGTAACAAGTGAATATGTCCGTATGTTGATTGAGCCACTTATATACACATTATAACTCATGGAAAGGTAAGAAGTGCTACTTTTTTGCCAATGATGCTGTGAGCAGCCATGTTGATTTGACATCACTCCCTGAACTTGGAGGAACTCATAGTTGAGAAGACTACTCCAAGTTCATGAGTAGGAATTTTGAGTTTTCTTTGGCTTTTCCTTGTTAGAGGTCATAAATTACAAGTTACGCCCTCTAGTTGAATGCAGCATATTACTATAAATACAGCGTAACAACATGCACACAGTCAAAAGTCAACCCAAATGATTTTAATAAACAATAATCTTATCATCTTCACATTGCTAATGGAGAGTCATTGGAACTTTATAGTTAGATTGCTATTAATTGAAATGTCTTCTCTTGATAGTGGGCCTTGGGCAAGCTTTGCCAGAACAAAAAAGTGCCCACAAGACCAGCCATAACATTAAAACCACTGACAGGTGATGTGAATAACATTGATTATCTTGTTACACTGGCATCTGTCAAGGGGTGGGATATATTAGGCAGCAAGTGATGTGTTGTCTCAATGTTGATGTGTTGGAAGCAGGAAAAATGGACAAGCATAAGGATCTGAGCGACTTTGACAAGGGCCAAATTGTGATTGCTAGACGACTGGGTCAGAGCATCTCCAAAACGGCAGGTCTTGTGGGGTGTTCCCGGTATGCATTGGTTAGTACCTGCCAAGGACAAGCAGTGAACTGGTGACAGGGTCATGGACGCCCAAGGCTCACTGATGCGCATGGGGAGCGAAGGCCTGTCTGGTCCGATCCCACAGAAGAGCTACTGTAGTTCAAATTGCTGAAAGAATTAGTGCTGGCTATGATAGAAAGGTGTCAGAACACACAGTGCATCGCAGCTTGCTGCATATGGGGCTGCGTAGCTGCAGACCGGTCAGAGTGCCCATGCTGACCCCTGTCCATCACCGAAAGCTCCTACAATGGGCATGTGAGCATCAGAACTGGACCATGGAGCAATGGAAGGAGGTGGCCTGGTCTGATGAATCACATTTTCTTTTACATCATGCGAAAGGCCAGGTGCGTGTGTGTCGCTTACCTGGAGAAGAGATGGCACCAGGATGCACTATGGGAAGAAGGCAAGGCAGCGGAGGCAGTGTGATGCTCTGGTCAATGTTCTGCTGGGAAACCTTGGGTCCTGGCATTCATGTGGATGTTACTTTGACACGTACCACCTACCTAAACATTGTTGCAGACCAAGTACACCCCTTCATGGCAACAGTATTCCCTAATGGCAGTGGCCTCTTTCAGCAGGATAATGCTCCCTGCCACACTGCAAAAATTGTTCAGGAATGGTTTGAGGAACATGACAAAGAGTTCAAGGTGTTGACTTGGCCTCTAAATTCCCCAGATCTCAATTTGATCGAGCATCTGTGGGATCTGCTGGACAAACAAGTCTGATCCATGGAGGTCCCACCTCACAACTTACAGGACTTAAAGGATCTGCTGCTAACGTCTTGGTGCCAGATACCACAGCGCACCTTCAGAGGTCTTGTGGAGTCCATGCCTTGACGAGTCAGAGCTGTTTTGGCAGCACAAGCGGAACCTACTAAATATTAGGGAGGTGGTTTTAATGTTATGGCTGATTGATGTATATATAATGTATACTTGCTATTATTATGAATTTTATGTTATTATAACAGCCAAGGGAGGCCCAAGTCTGTGTTAATGCCCATGGTATTGGGTTGGGCACATATGGGTGTGATGGTCAGGTGTCCACATACTTTTGGCCATATGGTGTATATGCACAGCTTTCAGATTAGCTGCAGGCATTTAGATCCCATCTAGAGATGGGTGTGAGGATAAGCTCAATGTCCAGGATTCACATCTGATTATGTGTAGTAAGACACACACACTTACAACCACGCAAATAAGCAACAGGCAGGCACACAGCAGGAGGAAACATTTCCCATTATTGTAAAGCTAATTGGAAACAAAGTGAAGAGGAAGATCTGCTTCTCCTTTGAAGAAAACATGTGAATTCCCTGAGCGCATGGACACATGCTTTTGTGTGTGAGTGTATCATATGTGTCTTCATTATTTTCCTTTAATGGTTCCTCCCCATTTTATCGCTCATTTCCCTTGAGCAAAGTCTTTGATGGGGTTGCCAGGTCTTAGCAGGAGATTCCCGTCTCGCTTCTAAAAATCCTGCATGCCATTGCTCGTGGTTAACAAGATGGGATAGTCACGCCAAGATTTCCCACAACACACACACACACACACACACACACCTACACTTGTAATTCTACCTTTGTGAGGTTTTTCCGACGATTTGTGTATTAACATAGCTGAATAATGACCCAACTCTCACCCTACACTTAACACACACACACACAAGCAAAGTACACCATACGCACCACAGTGACATTGATGAGAGCACTAATCATTCTATAGCTAACTACTTTTACCTTTACTAGCAGTATTTTTTTGAAGCAACGCTACTTTTCGTGTTAAAATGTAAGGTTCACAGACATGTTTTATTGAAATGCATGTACATAATTAGTAAATACACGGTATACTGGTCAGCAGATCCACTTCCAGTACGTCACCAACAATACACTCCTTTGTCAAATCACTGGATGTGTGAATTTACACAGTACTTTTCAACTGTATAACTCATGATTTTAACTGTTAATGATTTGAGGGTTTTGTTTTTTGGCTGTAATGTAAAGAACGTGATCATGTGGCACGACCTGTATGTTGCCTGTATCTTGTGACTGTAAAGGACAAAGGAATTGTGTACACAATTGTATGCTTGCCCCCTCACTGATTTCTGACTTTGACTTGTGCATGGGTGGTTACAGAAAATTATGTGTTACAATAAAATTACAGACTCCTTCAAAGAGTGTGTGTGGTGCTGTAATAGTGTCCTGAATCCAGCACCAGGAGTCTAGTCATTCTCAGTCTGATTATTGAGGGCCTTCCTTATGTTTCAATTTGTGTTTTTCCCAAATTAATCACGCCTGACTCATGAAAGGCTTGATATGGTATGAGAATAAGACAACAAGCTGACTCAGGTTTGTTAGAACAGAGATGGTCAGACATTCAGCAAAGTGCTAGAGCGCATCATCTGAACAAAAACTGAGGGGGTCAGATCTAAGCTAAGCAGTTATACTGCCTTCAAGTTGTTCATATTTCATTGAGACCTGATAAGGATTTATGTTGAGGGCTTAGCATGGACAACTAAGTTATTATTATAAAATTTTATTTATTATAATTAAATATGTGCCAACCAATCACAATTCATGGCTATCCTGTGCCTCTTTAAGGAGATACACTGCAAATAATGTCATATTAGCAAGTGAAAACATCTTGAATTTAGTCAAATGTATCTAATATTTCTATTATAAGATTACAATAAATCAAATAGAAATATTTAAACCTATTTCTAAACATAAATGATTAAAATTAGCAAAGGTATCTGCCAATAGAACAAGTTTGAAAGGTCTATAACTAGGTTTAATAATCTTATACGTGGCTTATTATGATTTAATAGGAAATATGATTGACTATATTGATGCTGTAGTGTTTGTAATAAGTGTAGCTGTAATGTTTTTAGATCAGTGCCTTGTCTCTTGTAAATCCATATTCGAGAACTCTATATGTGAAGAAAACTCCTAATGAAGAAAAAAGCCCTAATGAACCGAAAGCGCCATCAAGTTCCAAGTTTCAGGTTTTATGGTAAAGAGAGTGCATAAAGAGTGCTGTGAGCATCTTGTGCTACACTTGCACACTCCTACAAAGACACAGTGCAAAAATGATAAATAAACTCTTAACTAGTACAAAAAGATAACATACTGTATACATTGAACACAGACAAAAGACAGAGAGAAAATTATAAATGTACTCTAAACTCATAAAAATAATAATGAAGTGCAAACATTTTACAAATAATATTAAACTGTAAATACAAGCGCGACATTCCTTGTGAGTTGTAGTTTGCTTTTTAAGTCAAAATCTTACAAATAAAAGCAACACAAGCAATTATAAAACTGCCATTGTCAAGGTACAAAGTAAATAGCACAGCAGACAGAGTATTACAGCAGATATCGAAGTCAATTCTCTGAAAATGTCTAGAATGTTCTGTGGGAAATACAATGATTCTGTACAGCTAGTACTGTAAGTGCAAGCTCTACATGTAACTCAATCTATGATGAGTTCTATGATTGAGATCCTTGGAATTTGGCTATCTGACTAGATAAACGACTAACTCTGCCAAAATGGCGGCTCACCCATAGGACACAGTGTCATGACATCACATCCCAAGCCTTGTACCGTCATCACCGTCATCACGCTCACCCCCTTCCCTCTCACTCAGAGCGCACCACTGCACGTCAAGATTACAAGTATAACTCAGTAAAGTTAAAAAAAACCCCTCTATAATTAGACTTTTTAAGTAAGATGATTAGGTACTGTTTTTATACAATGTAGATACAAGAGAGATTATCACAGCTTAATCTTGTAGAAGAAACTGTCACGTAATTTAAACATCACACACAAACCGCCATTTTCTGAAGTGCACTAAATACCGCTCTTTGAATTATCACTTTTTTAAACAAAAAACCCTCGAAGAACCACTTTTTCTAAAAGTGTAAGCCAGCAGCAGTAATTACAAGGTTAACCACTCTACTGAATCCAGCAGAGAAATGTCTTCCACATTACTCTGTAAATTCTTGTCATATGCACAAATAGCAGAGCCATGCATTAGTTTCTCTCTCTCTCACATACACACACCCATCCACCCACCCACACACACACACACACACACACACATGTTCTGTTCTCCCAAAATGGCATGATGTCATACTAAATGCAGCATAACTCAAACCTACCCATAGAGTATAGTTATTTAAAGAGCTTAGGATTTGAAAGCATCTCTAATGGCCCTGCCTCTGAAGTTTCTGAGAAATGGCTGCCTTCTGCGTTTGCTTACCTGCTTTTGTTTGGTTAGCGGTGGCTCAAAATGGTGACATCATGTCAAAAGCATTGGTTTAATAACAGTTCTGGTGGTTTGTGGTTTTTTCTTCCTGTGTATGTTTGTGTTTGTTTTTAGCTGTTTCTCCTGGTACCATGTGATCCTCAGTATAGAGGATCTGTAGTGTCTGTGAATCAGCTGTATCTGCTGTACAGTTCTTCACTGAAAATATGAAAGCTCAGCTTTTCTGTAGTAAGTGTTTAAATTCATTATTTTCGAAGGCATATTTTCCTTCTAAGCATCTAAAACTTTTGCACAGTACTGTATACTTATAAGTCTTGCCAGATGATCCACAGAGTTTTGAAACACTTGCAAAGTGTCTAGCCAACATTATTATCTAAATGAATGAGAATTACTGTAAACTGAAGACAAAACAGATATTTAAAGGGTTGGCACTAAAGCCAAAAAAAGAGAAAATTCTCACTGGGAATAGAAAATCTAGCATAGTTTATAAGCCAGAAGCTAAAAGCGCAGATTGTATGTATGATCCTCCAGTCAAGTCAAGTGGCTTTATTGTCATTTCAACCATATACAGCTGGTACAGTACACAGTGAAAAGAAACAACGTTCCTCCAGGACCATGGTGCTACATAAAACAACACAGAGCTACATGAGACTACACAGAACTAAATAAAGACTACACACACCTACACAGGACTACATAAAGTGCACGTGTGCAAACAGCACAAGACAGTACAACAATTACTAAACAGGAAAATAGGCACAGTAATGGAAGGTGCAGCGCCGACCAGTACACAGTTCTTGTGTGGAATAAGGTGCAAACATATATAATCCAATATAATTACAATATAATAATAAATGTTGCAAATGTAAACATAACATACTAATTAGCAGCAAAAATACAGGTGGTCAATACAGTATTTTGTTTATGGTGTTTTAGCAGCAATTTAAGAAGGAATAGTGTTCCTGCATTTTAAACTGAGCTTTTAACATCAAGAGAACTGCTTTCTTTCGTCTAAAATAGTCAAGATGTAGATCTCTCCTTGCTCTAGGAGATGCCGATAAACTGGTTCCATGCTTTTGTGTTCTGTAGAGTAGATTACTGTAATTCATTATTCACTAGACGGCCTGGAGACACTATTCACAAAGTATAACATATACAAAATGCAGCTGCCAGAATGGCAACAAGAAAGAATGGTTTGTTTTCTGTCTTTTAGAATTGATTGGTCTCATGGTACAATGGTACAGCTTAGCAGCTTAGATTCTGTACAAGCTGTTCAAGAGCCTCTCTCTTAAGCAGGACCCTTGACTACTCATCTTTCATTTAGTGTTAGTGTTCGGCTAAAAGCAGCCAAATAAATGTAAAGATTTTCTGGAATGTTATTTACTTGAAATAAATTTATCTTATTCTCAGTCACATTATATTCCAGATCATACTTTTTGATTATTTAGGGTATATATATATATATATATATATATATATATATACACACACATATATATATACACATATATATATATATATATATATATATATATATATATATATATATATATATATATGTATATATATATGTATATATACACATATATACAACTACAAAAAGCATGAAGACACTTCTTTTAATATTTATTGAATTAGTCAAGCTCTGTCTGTCCACATCTATTCCTTTGTATTAATCATTTTATTGTATAAAGCTACTGTTACTGCTACTCATACTACTACTACTGTTACTGTTACTCCTACTACTCCTACTGCTTCTACTACTACTGTTACTACTTCTACTACTCCTACTCCTACTACTACTCATAGTACTACTACTGCTACTGCTACTCTACTACTTCGACTACTACTACTACTACTACAATAACTGCTTCTGCTGCTACTATTGCTACTCCTAATACTGGTACTACTGCAACTGCTACTATTGCTACTACTAATACTGCAATTGCTACTAGTGCTACTGCTAGTACTACAACTACTACTACCACTACTACTAAAGAACAAGCCTTTGTCATATATACATTACAGCACAGTGAAATTCTTTTCTTCGCATATCCCAGCTTGTTAGGAAGCTGGGGTCAGAGCGCAGGGTCAGCCATAATTCGGCATGTCTGGAGCAGAGACGGTTATGGGCCTTGCTCAAGGCGGCTTGGCGGTGTTGGGGCTTGAATCCCCTGATCAGTAAACCAGAGGCTTAACTGTCGAGCCACCACTGCCCTACTACTACTACTACTAATAAAAATAATAATAATAATCTGAAATGTGTTATATTCTAAAACAGAACCTTTTTTTCCATCATGTTGACAGTTACTTTGAACACATGATAACTTCTGCTGATTCAATCAGCATTATAAACAGCTCTGAGCACAGACTTACACAAACTCTAAGAATCGCTGACACATGCATGATGTCATTGTTTTACCTTCATGCAGGTGTAGACTTATCACTTGCCCCTGGGTGGAATCTAGATATGAATACCCTCTGATCATGCTCCACCTGTTCTACAGGTGCACAGCTCTTCTACAGACACAGCAGCTGTTTGTCACCAGGTTAGCGGGTGACGGTGTACCAATTACCTCACAAAATACATTATGTCCAGAACACATTATGAAATTCAAAGAAAGAAAAATATATTTTTCTTTCTTTGTACATATTTTTATTTACAAAATACTGAAAACTAAGAGCAATAATTTTAACAAGGATAATATTTATGATATTATAATCTAACAGTTTTCTTAACCAAATACTGTAATATTTGCACTGTGTTCTAATGTCTTTTAGACAGTGTACAGTTGTAGTTATCATGTTGTACTGAATATTTTGTTGTACAGGTTTCATACTGTGACTTCTTCACACCATTACACTCCTAATATTATTCCTGAATACCACAAAAACCTCAAATTATGACCCTTTGACCTGTACTTGGCCCTACCACACAGTGGAAACCTCCAAGGAAGACCAAAAGCTAAGCTAAAAGCAATGTGTATTGTGCAGGGTGGAAATACTTGAAAGATTGCTTTGATTACAGTTGATTGCTATGACGTAACCCTTAGCAACGTGGAAGATTGTGTTGTTGTGGGGTTGTTTAGGCAGAGCCTGTGGTGTTATGGGAAACACAATGAGACACCTGAGGAATTATTAACACCCAATAAGAAACACACGAGAGTGAGGGTGAGTTAAGAACAAAAAATGCACAATAAAAAGGAGGAAAAAAAACCAGAAACCAAACAGAATAAATACCCGAAGTGCAATCAGAAGAAAACAGGGCTCAGGAATGCACACCTATAAAAGTGGCAACACCTTGCAAGGAGCTATTGAAAACCCAGAGGTATATTTAGGCTATAGCATAGAACAGTTTGCAGGTGCTAGGCGGTCAAATGTAGTTATACATTAAGGAGGGCATGATAGAACACCTTCTTCAATGAGCAGCGCCTGTCTGGTTGATGACGATGGACATTTGGGTTGAGGGCAGGATCCTTTGCTAGCATCCAACACCACAGCTCAGGGTCCTTCTGCTGGGGATATATTGAATTTTCCCCCTCTTCCAGCACTGCAAATTGAGGATGGTGAAGACTCTATAAGCTGGGGGTCCATCCACTTCCAGTAGAGGGAGTGGGTAGATGGAGTCCGTGGACTTGGGATCATTAGTCTTAACATGGAAAAGTGGAAAGTAGTGTGTCAAGTACTGAAGGGGAAACTATAACCTGTAAGCTACTTGGCTGATTCAGCTTTGGGCTGTGTTTATGCTTTCTGGTGTTGGACAGATTCTTCCTTTTTGGATATTATACCATTTTAATTCCTATTTAGTAGCTGCCAACTTATGTAGTTCTCCCCCATTGCAGAGCAACTATTAATCAGAGAAGATGAGAGATACACTATATGGCCAAAAGTTTGTGGACACCTGACCATCACACCCATATGTGGTTCTTCTCCAAACTGTTGCCACAAAGTTGGAAGCACACAATTGTATAGAATGTCTTTGTATGCTGTAGCATTACAGTTTCCCTTCACTGGAACTAAGAGACCCAAACCTGTTCCAGCATGACAATGCCTCTGTGCACAAAGTGAGCTCCATGAAGACATGGTGTGTGAAGGTTGGAGTGGAAGAACTCGAGTGTCCTGCACAGAGCCCTGACCTCAACCCCACTGAACACCTTTGGGATGAACTGGAACACCGACTGAACCCCAGACCTCCTCACCAACATCAGTGCCTGATCTCACTAATGCTCTTGTAGCTGAATGATCACAAATCCCCACAGCCATGCTCCAAAATCTAGTGGAAAGCCTTCCCAGAAGAGTGGAGGAGCTTATTATAACAGCAAAGAGAGGACCAGCTCCATATTAATGCCCATGATTTTGGAATGAGATGTTCAACAAGCACATATGGGTGTGATGATAGGGTCTCCACAAACATTTGGGTATGTTACTTTTTTTTTAAAATTCAACATAATGTTTTATATACTTACATGTCTTCAGGGAGCTCACTTTGTGCACATGGGCATTGTCATGCTGGAACAGGTTTGGGCCTCTTAGTTCCAGTGAAGGGAAATTGTAATGCTACAACATACAGAGACATTCTATACAATTGTGTGCTTCTAACTTTGTGGCAACAGTTTGGGGAAGAACCACATATGGGTGAAGGACAGGTGTCCACATACTTTTGGCCATAGAAGTCCTGTAGCTAAAGAACTGTGTGCCCATCTCAATATGCCGGGGGTACAGGCACTTGACCTACACATTGTTAGAAATGTCACGTAGGAAGAGTGAAGCTGCTGGGACAAGTCAGTGGAGCAGTGGAACAGAAAACTTGGCTTTTCTCACTCTTTGTTATATTTCTCTGGAAGTGCCACTCAGAGGATAGATGGGCAAACCAGAGGTGGAGGTTATGACAGAAATGGCTGCAGGTGTTTTGGTGGATTTGGTTCAGTGGTAGTGGTTTCTGTAAACCAAAACAAATGTTCTCAATGTTCTCAATGGAATAACAAGTCAAGTCAAAAACATGGGAAAATACAGAGCAGGCAAACAAGTCTAAGACTATCAAAAACAAAAAAACAAAAACATAACCAAACAAAGTACAAACCGGAAAAGCAATCATCTCATAGATGCATGACTATGAAAAAGCCAACCCTTGCAAGGATCTATTGACAAGCTTAGCCTATATAACCTGTAATTATAGCATGTGATGACTTGCAGGTGAACGGAGGGTTGGCGATTAGAAAGCCGGGTAGCCAGCTGTGTGTAGGTGTTTCCGCAAGAGGGCATGACAATAACAGGACAGGCATGATCCATTCCTACACAAAGAGAAACAAGGATGATTGCATTAATACAGAGGTTCTATTGAAGGAATGAAAAGGAAAGCATAGAGTAGGAGAATGCAGACAGGATGGTGGAACAGGGTGAAAGAGAGAAGAAGGGATGAGTTTCAAGATCCTGATCACAGGGAGAAGCAAAACTGTAGTTCTGCAGTTCCCAAATATGTGTGAAATAGTGGTGAGGTGTGTTTGTATGACAGCTATACTGCTGATGACGGGAGTGTGTGGGTGCCTAGGGTTTAGACTATCTGCCAATACCATTCCTAAAGTATGTACAAACTCTCAAATTCACACAACATATACATGTTAAACAACCCCATATACCATCCTGACTCTGACTCAGATACACACTCATCCACTCATACAGCATTCGTCTGCGTAAAGAGCACGGTGGTGCTAACAGGCAAAGATGTCAAACTGATGACAAACCACACACACACACACACACACATCCAGATGAGGTAATATGTGAGCTAATATTTAATATTTTGTATAACAAAAGGATAGCTTTGCAGATTGAGCACTAAAATAAAGCAAGTGCTCCTATAGAGAACACGAACCCTATTTGGACTTTTTTACAGTATTTTTAAAAGTACAGAAAGTAACAGGAGTACATAATTATGGTTAACCTGATTACAGTTAACCTGATATTTAAAAAATAATACATTTTGAAAAGAACTGGATCCCAGCTGTTTATATCAAACACAAATTGCATCTGATGGTTATGTCTGCATTAGTGTGTGTGTTAAAAGTTTAATCTTGAGGTCATCACTGTTAGAACAGCAAAAAGCCCAGTGCAGAATTGACAGCTACAGTGTTGAATTAACACATACATTGTTTATATTTGTCCATCTAAACACAGAAAGATGGTAGGTGTGATAGAGACCAGTGTAACTGGGGATTTGTCTGAATGTTATTCTAGATTTTTCTCTGTTCATCCACACTGTATCCAGCACAGACCTTTTAGAGTGAATACCCTCCCTTTCTGATGCAGCTTTTCTGTTTCCCATGCCAGTGTGAAAGTCCAGGTCAAAACACACACACACACACACACACACACATGTGTATGTATGTCTACTGACTCAGTGCTAACTCCGTGGCAGATGACTAGTTAGAATGAACAGCATTGCAATGTACTGTATGTAAGGAACACACACACACACACACACAAACATCCAGATGAAGTAGATTCAGAACATGTTTCAGTTTGGTAGCTAGATGCACTTGTCTATGGGTTGAATTCTTGTTTTTGTGCCAAGAGTCAGACTAAAAAATTAAGCTCTTTACTTACACATGTGTTAGATATCGCAAAACATGTCATACACACATTGGCAAGGATGTGAAAAGGCGCTTTTATTGGGGCTGTTGGAATTTTAAGCAGCATCCATGTGGTGTAAGCGCTGACGTCACACCTGAATGATAGTCAAATAATTTTTTTTTTAATATAGATTGAGTGTTCATTACCACAGTGAGGTTGAATCCTTGAATCAGAAGGTGGTGATTCATTTTGACAATAGATGATAGGTTTATATTATTGCACTCATTCTAATAGGTTAACGTTTCTATAGTAACAGCTCATTCACAGGAACTTGTATGGCAGATGCTTCACATAATCAAAGTCTAATAATAAATGGATTAAAATTGATAAGGTGAAGTTTTCTGTTAGGAGATGTTTATTTAACATTTATGGAAGGAGTCTCCTGTGTCAGAGCCTTCTAAAAGCCAGTAAGTTTCCAGACAATGGAGTTAGTTCCTGTTAACACTTACATTATAGCAGCAATAAACAGTCGTTTTTCCTTACCAGCCTTTCTTTTATCTCTCCTTTGAAGTTAATAAGCCAAAAAAAAAAACCACAGCTTGTCATGTTACTGAGAAATCACAAAGTGTAAACTCCTTGACTCGAGACTCGAGTCTTGCGGACATTTCCTAACATTAAATATAACTATGAACAGTTAAAAAGTTATTATTTTTAATTCAGTAATAGATAGAAAAATTTGCAGTCATTGGCAAATCACTTTGCTATAAGGGGAATACTACAGTATATCCGACATAAACGCAAAAACTACCCTACTCAATTCTAAAGTTTGCTTAGGCTATTTATTTATTTGTTTATACAGTATAGTATTATTTTTATTTTAGCAGTTACAGCTGCATTAAAGTTAAAGTAATATAGTTAAAGTAATCCTGCAGCATGTCAGCACGCCTACTTTCCTCATCCTTGGCCACAGAGACACACTCCGGGCAGGTTTTATCCATCCAAGCGTGTACATCCCCTGGCTTCATGTTCGCATGACATCTGTTAAAAAGTAGAAGTCATTCAACATCTGCATCAACTGATACTGATACGCTTCTTTGTGAGCTTTATATTTTTCCATTTGTCCTTAAGAGACTTTCTTGTCCCCCATTCCCTCTCTCTCCCTCCCTCTCTCCCTCCCTCCCTCCTTCCCTCTCTCTCTCTCTCTCGCTCGCTTTCGCTCTCTCTCTCTCTCTTTCTCCCTCTCTCCTTCCCTCTCTGCTATAAATGTCGCCCATCAATCCTAATAAATGTCCGAGGACAGGGAGGATAGCCCATGCCTGGGTCAGCATGACTCTGTCTTGAATTACATGCTTACTTACTTCTCTTCCACAGTAGATGGAAAACCAGCAGTAATGCTATAAAGCCTGGGCCAAAAAAGACTGATTTGGGAACCAAATTAACAAAATTTAATGGAAATTTTGTTTAGCCTGAGTAGGAAGAGTGCCCTTATTTGACATATCTTAAATATTTTAACCATTCTAATATTTTTAACTATAACCTATTTCAAAACTTTAGTGTAGAGAATTATTGTTGCAGTAGTTTTATTACTCAGATCACTTTTCCCAGTTTTTGCCAGTTGTCCAATAAATGACATTATATTAAATACCACAGAAGACACGCAGACATGTCATGGCTCTATGCAACTATATTCATTAATATTAAAATAGGTTCAAATGAAATTTAGTAACTGTTCTTTAAACTCTCAGGATCCGTTAGCACATCCAGAGTTACATTCCTCAGTCTTGTAACTGCATACCTTTCCTATTAGTTTCAGTGTAGTTACTGAATAATCCGTAGTAGTTACTGAATAACATGCTTTAACATAAATAACTGAGTAAGCCTGTGGTCTTTCTTTGTAACTTTAACTTCTGTTCTTTTACTGAAAACGTGAACACACTGAAGTCTGGCCTTGAGATGTGGACTGAAGTTTCAGAGGGGTACACTGGACTGCTAGGCTGTAATTACACCCATGCTAGCACTGGATTTGGACTCCATTGCAGCACCGAGTGAACCAAATTTCCGGGTCGAAGTTGTAACAGGGCCGCTGATGGCACGAGTGCATAATTACGCTGTAGAATACTGAAGGCACACAGACTGAAAAAGGGCCTTTCAAACTGAGGTTACAGTTTTATTAACTCAGCTTAACGGCATACATAATAAAAACATAGCACTTCTGTAAAAGTCAAACAAGAGAGAATTATGTTTGACACATATTTCAGACTAAATGCCAAGAGAGATACTCATCTTCAGGCCTAGGGGGTGATCTCAGCAGTGTGTTTGTGTGTGTGTGTCTGAGAGAGAGAGAGAGCGAGAAAGGGATGATTTATGAATAAGTTTAAAAGCAGCTGGAAGATCTCCTGTCATCTTTGAGAGTGTGTTTTGTGTTGAGTGAATATGGATATAAAGAGGAGTGCTGTGGTAACATAGTGTGTGTGTGTGTGTGTGTTTTTGAGTGAGTGAAAGAGAGAGCGAGAGAGAGAGAGCATGTTTTCATATCTAGGTGGGGACCAACTTTTATTTTTGTTTTGTTTTTTAACAAAAATTGCAGATTTCTTTTAAAAAAAAATAACCTAAAAGAGCCAAAAGATTTCTTTTTTGGTTACTGAGGTTAAGATTAGGGTTAGATTAAGCAGTCGACTTTCCATAAATTAGCTCCATTAATAATTATAGGAGTGGAAGGTCCTCACCATGGGCCTCATTTATCAAACTGATTTATACGTAAATTTGTTTATTCGTTTGTAGGAGCATTTACACAAGACATTTAGTATTCATAAAAAATCCGGGAGGTTCAGAAAAACGTTTATATCCTACTCGTGCTTCTGAGTGTGTGTAAATTACACATAAGAATACTAACTAATGTAAACCTTGGCTGATCAGCCTTAAATTATATTTAAGGTACTGCACTTTCAAGTTTAAAGAGTTTATTTATTTCAATTACATACAAATTTTATGAAAATTTTGTGAAACCGTTTTTTTTTTAAGTCTTTGTGAAGTCGTTTCATATTAGTGGCATTAATTAAACAAATATTAAGTATGAAAAATAAAATTAAAGAAAGCAAGCCAACACAAATCCATTAATTAAGACAAATAAGACCAGTCATTCAGTTAGGAAGAAATGGCGCTGTATAAATGGAGGACACGCTGCAATGGCTCAGGTGTTGTGTAAGTCGGTTCTGTTTGTTGCGGTATCTTCTTTTACTTCGTTAGAGGCAGCTCTAAGTGACTGATAAGTGACCGATCTGGTAGGTCTCAAGCTACAATATACCATACACCGTGTGCTGCGGAGATAAAATATTGGCTTCTTTATAAAACATGCCCATCAAGGAGGGTGCTTTGGTATGCAAGAGACCTCTGTCTGATAGTCACAGAGACACTTACAAATAAATAAAGAAAAAAAAAACATAGCAGTTTCCCTATATGATGCGCTTGGTGTCCACAGTCACCTGGTACAGTATTTTTTCTCTTTTCACCTCATTTAATTCACACCTAATTCAACTCTTTTGTAATTTGGCTCCATATTTTGGCCTTTCAGTTGCTGTTATGCTATTAAATAATATATATTTTTATTAGCTTAGATGTGAATCAAACCAACTCCCATTTCTGCCTCTGAGAAAGGCTATTTTGTCATGTTGTCCTCATTTTAGAGCTGTGAGCTTTGCCATTTATTCAGTTTTGTGGGCATCACCAAATGCAAATCAGCTGTGTCATGTATGCTTCTGGTAATTTCAAAATCCTTTGTAAATTTTTTGTTCATTTTGGGGGGTGGGGAAAGGGAGGTGTTATGGGATACTTGTGAATTTGTGACTGTCATGGCTGTAGAGTTACTTTATGGTTTGCAACTATTTTGATCTATGCACATGATCTGCACACAGTTGAACAAAACAAACAGAGGACAAATCGTATGTATGATAATACACATGATTTTACACATTATATAGTATAAAATTCTCAAATTTGGGTCATAACAGAGCAGAAATACAACAAAAACAAATGTAGAATCAAATGTTCAACTGCTTAGCTTTATGCCTGGTTTGTATCCTTGTTCACTGTAAAAGCATTTGCCAATTGTGACATTTAAAAACACCAAGAACAAGCCTTGGTTTTCCTTTACCAGAACATTTCCTGATATATACTCTTCTGAAAACAGAAAAACAGATTGGTCAGCTCTCCACTGTCTTGAGGTTTCATCATCACGCAACACTTACTTGTTCTGAAGTGATGAATGATGTGTTTAATTTTTAGGCCTGGACTTGTATGTACTGTATTGCTGACTTGAATGTTTAGTTTTAGATTTATTTACAACCCTGGAGCCTTTTTAGGGGTCAGGGTGGTTAGCGTTCCTGGAGTAGCCAGTGATTTGTTTTTGTTTGTATGGTCCGTTTTGCTAGGGGAGATGAGGAGGTTGTCATGGTGATTTCAAAAAGCATCATTTGAGGGTTAAGTGAGGTGTTTTGTGGGTTTCATTGTATAAAATATGATGATTAGAGGCCAAGAGAGCGAGGAAAATAGAAACAAGAGGATGAGGATTAAGCATGCACATAGACTCACTTTCTTTTTTTTTCATGCTAGCTAAGAGTTAAAACATAGGGATGAGGTTTCTAGCTGTTTTCACATTAAAGTAGTAAAAATGAAAACAATACAGTTCTTCACTTGCCCAACTGAAGTCGAGAATCTAGATGTCAAGACGTGAAACATCAAAAGTGATGGTTGCATGTCTGAAGACAATCTGTCTTAGTTAAATACCAAATCAGTGTCATGTCAGTCAACGTATCATGCATTCACATAAAACATAAAACATATTAGTGGTTAGTATTAGAACATATGTAAAATTCCATATGTTAAAAAAAAAACTTGTTTGGTGCTAAGACAAGTATGGAATGCATGCAGCTACCAGTTAAGCATCACGCAAACTGCAGAGATACACAAATCCAATACTGGATACTGGCTTGAAGCACTGAATCAGTACTGGATGGAATTTTACATATGTTCTAATACTAACCACTAATATGTTTTATGCTGTGAATGCATGATACATTGACTGATATGACCCTGATTTGGTATTTAACTAAGACAGATTGTCTTCAGACATGCAACCATCACTTTTGATGTTTCACGTCTTGACAGAAACTTGAACAGAGTTGGTTTATTTGCTTGAGAGTGTCAGTGTAAGATCGGCAGATATTCAATTCTGGATGAAGTGGGCTTGGTACAAACTGCTAAATCATCATATTTGCCTCAAATCCTGCCAAGTGGTTCAGTAATCTTAAAGAGATGTACTTATGTGGTTTCTGAAACTGTACATTCAGTACATTAGCTTGTGGCAAATGTGGCAGCATGCAGGTCTTGGGATAAGACACAAGAGAGTTTGGGTCCATGGATTCAAGCTCTTGACACCAAATTCTGATGCTACCATCTGCATGTTGCAGGAGAAATCGAGATTCATCAGACCAGTCAAAGTTTTTCCAATCTTCGATGCGGTTTTCTTCTGTTGTAGCATCCGCCTCAAGTTTCAATGTGTTGTGCATTTCTGTAATGCTTTTCTGTTCACCCTGGTAGTAAAGAGTGGTTACTTGAATTACCATAGCCTTCCTGTCAGCTTGAACCAGTCTCTCATAAACAAGGCCGCAGAACTGTCGCTCACTAGATGTTTTTTGTTTTTTGCACCATTCTGTGTCAACTCTAGAGACTGTTGTGTGAAAATCCCAGAAGATCAGCGGTTTATGAAATACTTAAACCAGCCTGTCTGACACCGACAACGATGCCACGGTCAAAGTCACTGAAATCACATTTTATCCCCATTCTGATATTTGACATCAGCTGAAGCTCTTGACCTGTATCTGCATGATTTTTTGCATTGCACTGCCACATAATTGGGTGATTGGATAATTGCTCTAATTTTGGGTTAACCTTAGGCATGTGGCCACTGACCACTGCTGATCCTACTATTATAAATTAATTACATTCCAGCATATATAATGGCATCCAGCGTAAAAACTGTGCCAAATCAAATACGCGGACCAATGATCCTCCGCTGTGGCAACCCCTAAGGGGAGCAGCCGAAAGAGGAACAACAACAACAACAACAACAACAACATTCCAGCATACATAATGACTATAAAAGTATAACTCAAACAACTTAGCAGATAATTTACTGATGATTTAAAAGTGGATGCGCTCATTGAGATCATGCGCTATATTATACTGACCCAAGTATATGAGTAATCTTGGCAGTTTATAAGGATGTCTAATAGTTATGATTGCATGATGCTGATATGGCACTGATATCAACATTAACGTTAAGTGCTCAGTGCTGTAACCTCTCCGGAATTTACTGTGTTAGTCAGTGGCTGTAATTAAACAAGGGGTTTGGCCATCTGTCTGACGGAGACCAGGTGCTACTGCTCCTCTTTTAGACTTCTACTGAGGTGCCTATTTTAACCGAGACCCAGGGGGTTGGGGGTCTGGGGGGAGATCTGTGGACACAACTACAGATAGAATAAGGGGTGTGTTTGGGTCTTCTTTATACACACATACACTCTCTATATGCACTCTATATGCAGACATATACTGTATACATTGTGTCCAAACAGTCACGAACCAATGAGAGTAAAACTACATATACTTTAATAATAATTATTATTTACAACAAAAGCTCTACATGTTCACCCTTACACTCTACGCATTTTCCCAGTCGCTGTATCAGGTTTTTGCAGATTTTGCTCAACGTATTCCCACTGGTTCCTGACTTTCCAACACCCTGTATAATAAACACTTATATCCAAAAGGGGAGGGGGCATATTTTCATATCTTGGTTGTGGTCAGCTAGGAATAACTGAGAGTTTTGACCTTGTGGTATCTCCCCCAGAAAAAAAAAATGAAAAAAGGCAAAAAGGTTTCCTTTTGGTTACTGAGTGCAGACTTAGCATTAAGTAGCTGCATTAATAATTATGTCAATGAAAGGTTCTCTCAAGGATTGTAAGACAAATGTGGTGTGTGTGTGTGTGTCTGTGTGTGTTTTGCAAAGCTTCCCATGCTTTTTTATACAAAACATTATATATTAGGATTGCACTGCAAAAATGACATCTTAGCAAGTGAAGATATCTTGAATATAGTCAAATATATCTAGTATTTATATCTAGTATTGGCAGATAAATTTGCTTCTTTCTATAAATGCTTAAAATGCTTAAATGCTTAAAATTTTGCAATTTGCATATTGCAAGCTTAGATGAGTAGAAATAGGTTTAATCATCTTATATTTGGTTTACTGTAAACTTATAATAGGAAATATTAAAATATTTCCTTATCATTCCTAAAAATATATTTCCTAATATTTTTAAAAATATTAAACATTTTGACTTTATTCAAGATAGTAGTGTAGTAGTGCTCTTTATGGACAAGGCAGTGTGGCTTTGTATGTAATTTTCTATCTATTTATATGATTGTGTGATAAAATATTTAGAAACTTGCTTTATCCAAGTTGATTGTTAAGGGAACAGTTCATTTCTAACAACAGTGAAAGCCTAGTGTTCACTGGCTGAAGGTGTTGTAAGCCCCGCCTCTTCTTTGTTTTCATTGGATGTGTTTCTCTTAACAGACTACCACAAATTTCAGTCGCACTTTGAAGGTTCTTATGTTACAAAATCAATAAACCATTCACTAAAATACTAAAATTCAGACATACAGGATTGATTATGCATGCTTACAGAATGCAGACAGGTATAGTTTTGCCTAAAGTGGTCTGCACTGTTTGTTTATTTCCACTGCATGAGTTATGTCTTCAACACATACAACCAGATACGATACTCAGAGGTGTCAGCTGAAGTGTTGCTGGTGGCAGTAACCTCATATGGAGTTCTGTTTCTCTGCGTCAGTGTGAGCAGTAGGGCTTTTAAATGGATAGAGAGGAAGAGACACAGGCAGTAGACGTGTTAATTGGTTGAGAATCTGAGGAGAGAGAGAGGCCAAGAAAGTGTAAAACAGAGGGAACGAACAGCAAATGGACAGTAGCCAAAAGGTTAGGGTTGCACACCATGTCCATCTCACCCACCATGCTAAAAACTTTATTTCTGTTTTTTAGTGTCAGTGTCAATCTCTCTTTCTTTCTCTCTCTCTCTCTTTCTCTCTAACTTTGAGTACTCCCTCCCATCTCCCTCCCCACACCACCACCTTCTGTGTGTGTTTCACTCACAGCAGCACTTAAGCTGGTAGTAGGAGTGTCTGTATGCATGTGTATCTGAGTGTAGCTGAGGGACAAGTCAGCTCAAGTGTTCAGAGGGAGCGTTTCACGGATTTAGAGCCTGTACATATTAAATAACTTTTTGTTTGGCTAACCCAGAAGAGTGGGCGAAGTCCACAGGTAAGGTTGAAACTTTCAATTCTTCTGCCCCATGTTTATATTTACTGCTTTTGTTTCTCACAGTGCATAGTTTTGTGCTTATAGACATAATTCTACTTTTAATTTTTTTTTTTAAAAATCCATAAAAGATTACACTAATCTGAAAAAAATCTGTTTTTCCACGTTTTGAGGATGTTAAAGCAGGATAAATGTAGAACTGTAGACTTTCTATTTTTAGTGCATGTCTCTTCAGGTCTAAATGTATGATCTGAGTAGAGTTTATGTCAACACTCTAGTACCTGACTATGAGATGTAGATGCTGCTGGAGGAAATAGAGGCTAATGATTTTGAACAGTGTGATCAGACTACGTCTGATTTCTCCACACTGTGCACAAACTGGAATGGCAGAGGTGTGGCTGGTGTCAAATTCTGCTGTGGTATTGTAGTGATGAGCAGCTCAACTGTCTGGGACAGGGACCCACTCTACTCTGTCTACTCCATGATCTTATTCTGAATTTCATGCAGCAGTGGAGTGATACTAATGAAAACGTGAGATTCTGTAATAACATAATCATTCTCCTGGAACACTGGCATGAGGGCCCTCATTAAGCCACAAAGAGTTTAAAGTTTCTCTGTTTCCCTGTAAACAAAAAATAAAAGTGAGTAGGACATAAAAGTTAATCAGCACTTGATCTCGGAAGAAAATTCCTAAACAAATTAGTCTTCTAAAAAAACAAAACAAAAACAAACTTCAGTTTCTTTCCTCAAGAACTTTTTAATTCAGCAGTTGCTGGGCAGCTCCGATTAGTGTTTCTATATGAGGCATCAGTGTGTGTGTGTGTGTGTCTGTGTGTGTGTGTCTCATATTTCTCTCTCTCCTGTCTGTCTCCACTGCCTCTATTCTTATCGTCTTTTCCTGACCCCTTCTCCTTTGACCCCTGACTTATGAGTGTAAATGGTATCTAGTATGGAAATGATTTTTAACTCTGATTGTGCTGTAAGATTCTTCCTCATTTGTCAGTAACTTGGACTGAACAAGGGCAGAAGAGCATATTAATCTGTCCTGACTAAGTAAACATCTACACCTATGCCTAATGTGAGCGTGCACACTCCTATACACTGTCATCAGTCAGCGATTTCATCTCTGTCCATGTGTTAGTCTTTCTCATTAGCTCCACGGTTATTATTTGTCTAAACCATCTTTCTTTCCAGACATACATTTTGACCTTCCTGCCCCTCAGGCTCTCTCTCTGTACTCTCTGATATTTGGCAGCCTCCAGACTGTATTACTTATGTTTCTGTGTCTGTTTCATTTTGATGTCAATGACATGAACCATTTATTTTGATTTAATTGAATTTGAATGTATTTATTTCTGTAAAGCTGCTTTGTGACAATGTCCATTGTTAAAACCGCTATACAAATAAAGTTGAATTGAATTGAATTGAACCATAATCTTCATGGACACACACACACACACACACACACACACACACTCATTACTACCCTTGTGAGGACGTTCCATTGACATGATTATTATATGCAGCTAATTAATGTTATGCCTACACATAAACCTAACCCTAACCTCAGTAACCAAAGGGAAACATTTTTGTTCTTTTAATTTTTTTTAAATAAATAGTTTTTTTGGGAAAAAAGGAGTTTTCCTCATGGAGCCCAGCCAAATGTCTCCACAAGGTCAAAACTCTCAGATATTCCTATCCTTGTGAAGACATTTGGATATTTGCACACACATAAATGCATGATTATGTGATTATGCCATTCTGCCACCTTTTTGGGTATATGTGTAAGTCTGCATACAGTGTATATGTGTATATGTGTATACAGAGGATAGTCTTCCCAAACACACCCATCATTCAGTCATACACACACACACACACACACACACACATCCTTCAGAAAAGGAGGGTGAGTGACTTGTCCTAAGTTAACCTTGCTTTCAAATTCAGGATTGCCAAGTCACATTATCTCAAGTTATTGTGCGAAATTCTAAGGAGGACGGACATCAAGGGAGACAAAAAAAGTTCTGCTTCCTCTTTGTAAACATCAGGCATTATGTTTTATCAGACACCATGACACAGATGAGCTGCATGTGGAACAGATTAGCGCGTGAGATCAATAGATTTTAATGCGCGCACACACACACACACACAGACACACACACACACGAACATTATCTCTCTCATACAACCACAATGGGGCTATTACAATACAAAAACGTGCAGCAAACACTCCATTCTCTGACACAGAAAGACTTATTAAAGTGAGTGTTTGGCACATCTGTTCAGCATCTTCCCGAGCATGTGTATTATTGTGTTTGTCAAAACTCTCCCTGGCTCTTGAATGCAGCCTTCTCCGACTCTGACCATGGGTGGAAACCTTGCTGTAGCTCAGCCAACTGTTTCAGGGCATTTGATCTTTCATTGGAGGATGAATATGTATCGGGTCCGTATTTATGGTTTGTAATTATGAGCCCTGCTTTCCTTGTTCCGCTCCAAGCCTCTCTCGGTTCCTGTGGTTTGCATTCATGACAGGAAAAGCACCAAACCCGGTGGTATACATACAGAGATCTTGGTTGCAGCATGAGTGCTCATGGTGTGACGTTGATTTGTATGTATCTTGATGGATCTGAAGGAGGATATGGCTTTGAATACGTGTGTTTTGCACATGTAGTATGGGCGGTTGTAGCTGTGAGGGTAGAGGTTACACCTAAGCTCAAGGTTGGAATTGCAAATTGACTGATTGACGGATGCGTGCACAGACATACAAAAAAGCACTAATGTGCACACAGACTGCAGCAACACCCTCACTCACCTCAAGGTCTTTATTCTTATTTTCTGCTCTGCATGGAAATTTGAAATAGGAGGCTATGGCACAGCCAAACCACAGAGTTTCTCTCTCTCTCTCTCTCTCTCTCTCTCTCTCTCTCTCTCTCTCGTGTGCATGAATATTTTCTATTGCTGGTTCTCACATATTCTCATAACTTCAGAGCACAGAACAAATTCTCAAAACTTCCTGAGCCTTAATAGGTTTAATTACCCTGTTAAGGTGAGATTAATGTGATGGTGGTATTACAGTAGGGTTTATATAACCGAATGTTGCCTCCCTGGACATATAACACAAGCCCTCTTCATTTTACCATTTAAATACTGAAAAAGACAGACTAAATACTGTCATAGAATCAGTGTGTTTCAAGTAGGCATAGTGAAGCATCATGTGCTCTTTAATGCAACTGTAAATGTGTATGAGTGCATGGTCATTAGTTAGGAGGAAGTTAGATGTTTTCATAAATGGACAGTAATTATCTGAAGTTAAAGTAGTAATCTGAAGGTGATTAGCACCTTGATGAAGAAAGGGTACTCTCTGTTTTGATGCCTGCAGTAGTAGTGTGCATTGGGAAAAAAAAGTCAAGACAAAGAATGGCCATGGTTAAAAACATGGATGAGACTTGGGGAGTTGCAATCCCATGCACACCTCAGAGCTCTGTGTTATGATGTACTGAAATATTGGGGATGGCTCTATTACTTTTAGATGTGATGATGTAGGACATATCTGATCTGAGCTGAAATCCCAAACTCTCTAACTTGATTCTCAGGGCAATTCACAGCAGCACAGTAAGGCCATGTTTTAGAGTTTATTTCTCCTCTGACTCAATATTGATTTTTTGTTTCATTAAAAAAGAACATGTTTTAATTACTTTACCATCCTTGTTTGCAAACACAGGAATCCAGACATATGGGCTGTACTTCAGCTAAGATGTATATTAGATATCTGAGCACTTTTCTATATA
>CM040472.1:2624851-2653656 GCA_022758105.1 Pangasianodon gigas | reverse complement strand
TATATACTTACATATAAAATCACAGAGGGAAATTTCTTTGCGTAAATGCTTCTCACTTGGGTTTAATTTAGGTAGCAACTTTGCCACAAATTTTTCTCCTACAATTCCTTAGGAGAAATAGAGTGAGAGGGAAAAAGAGACGTGAGATTTTTCTGAGATTAAAGAAAGGCCACGACTGGCATTAGTAGGATTATAACACGCAATCTCCTGACCACAAGGCAAAGGTTTTACCACTTCACCACCTAGGAGCTTGTTAACTGACACTAAAACAAACTTTTAACGTATACTTATCATTGGTTGGTTTACTGTGTCAATTTATTTTTGAAGTGATTGTTGAAGAACTGCAACTGGAAAAAAATTGTATTCTGAACATATTAGGATAAAGATACTTGATTAAAACTTACATAATAAGCTAATAAATAATGTAAAGTGGACCTTAAATAAGTAGACCTGGGTATTTAATATACTAGCCACCTTCTTTTCAAGCATACTTTGAAATACTAGCGTAAACTAGTGTACTTTTTTCCAAGTTACACTTATTAAAATACACTAGTGTTCATTTCTTCAAATATTCTTAGACATGTTAGTATATCAAAAGTAAACTGTACTTCTCTCCATGTATTCAGTAATATGCTTGTAGCAAATTTGATAGTGTAAGTTAATGAACTTGGCAGATCTGAACACAATGTGTTGAAACTCAAGAGGAGACATGTGAGATTGTTGATGTCTTTTGTCTCAGAAAAAAACCTGACAGACAGGAGATATATGTAGAAGACTCCTTTTATCTCCTTTATTTCCCAGTTGTTTAAGAGAAACTGTGATGACATTGAAGAAATCTCTATTTAGATTTCTGTTCCCAACTTTTAAACTCCAACCTATCTTTGAGAAGCTGCAGTGGAAAACTACTAAGCATATTTCACAAGTGTAGAATTTCCACAAATTTTTTGGTGTTTACAGTAAATACATACTGTAGTTTGATCAGTCTTGTTACTGTGGCAAGCCAGCTCCTTCCTCGTAGACTATGGATATGGTTGCACACCATGCGGAAAAATTCATGGCACTCTTGGAGTTGCTAATTAGTGATGGCTTTTGAATGCCAGACTCATTATAAAGATTATTATTTGGACGAATAGGCTATAGTGCATGGACTCAGTATGTGAGAGTGTATGGCAATGGCTGTGAGCTTATAGTGTGTGTACAGCACAAGAGTCAACTTTCTTTCATCGAGTTTGAACCCCTTTAAATGTACAAAGTGACAAACGTGAGATGAAAGATGAGCCAGTCAGTGATGAAGATAAATGAGCTGAGACTTTCACTTTAAGGACAGCTCGAAGAGGATGAAAGAGCTGTGAGAGGAACGTCCTCGATGCCTGATTTGATGGAAGGATGCGAGTTTGTTCACTTTGTTCTCTGCTTTCGGTCTAATCAGTGAAGCAATCGGAAACCACACAAACTTGCGGCCTGATTTGAGCAAACAAAATCTTCACCACCTCTCACAAGCTGTATTTTACTGTATGAATGAGTCATGATTCTGTTTTGCATTAAAATGTCAGGAAGTGAGACAGAAGGATGACAACACAAAGAAAATGTGTATATCTTTGACCTGTATTAAAAAAAAAACAGCAGTTGGATGGTGATCAATTTATGACATTAGCCTATAACTGTCTCTGTTAATTATTAGAAGGAATATAAAAAGAATTTTCCCCTTTCTGTCTAACCCTGTGTAAAATTTTACTCCATTTCCTATTATCCATCACACTCACTTTTATTATCTATCACAGCCCACTTTTAGTGGTCTTCACAAGAAACTGAACAACTCTTCTACCATCCTCTGTCATTAACCTCCAATTATAGCAGCTGTACTGAGGCCTCTGTCTTCTGTCTACAATAGGAGAAGATGCTGAGTTATTTTTGGAGTGGTGCTGTGTGTTTGGTATGAACATTTGGAGCCAAATGGTGGCTCTCACCAAAGGCCCGGCTGTGGCATGGTGTGGGATTTGTTGAGTCAGTGCTGAAATACTTCCATCTGTCCTTGTGCTGATGAGGAGCCTTACATTTCCACTGTCACTTTGCTATAAGGTTTGGACTTGGAACCTTTATAGGGTATTTTGCCTGGACACACACGTTCACATTGGAACTGCAAGTCCAGTTAAACAATGTGGTAATACAATTTTTGTTGGAATTTTTATTGGAAACACTGTAGTTTGTTTTGTTTATTCTCAAAGTCTGTTGGTGAGTTTTGCATCTTGTACTATAGGGTTCACCTGATGAAGAATTTCATTCTCACAGTGAATGGTTAACAGCTTCTTCATTGCGGAATTGGTCCAATTTTCAGACATTTCTCTTTGAAGAAGAAGAAGTCTTTATTTGTCACATATACAGTACAGCACAGTGAAATACTTTTCTTCGCATATCCGAGCTTGTTAGGAAGTTGGGGTCAGAGCGCAGGATCAGCCATGATATGGCGCCCTGGAACAGATAAGGTTAAGGGCCTTGCTCAAGGGCCCAACAGTGGCAGCTTAGCAGTGCTGGGGGTGAACCCCAACCTCCTGATCTTGCTGACACTTCACTATTTCACTGTGCTAATGTTTTAAAGGTGTCAGTGCTTTATAGGATAAATAGTCATAAAAATGTCAATCTCGTCCTGGTGATGTCTCCATAATTTCCCAGGAATCGTATGAGACCTAGTAAAAGTCTTTTGTAATTATGGGGCAAGATGAGAAGAAAATGTCAGTTAACCACATCAGACTTCCTGGGATTTGGATTCTGGCTTGCATTCCTGATTAATTGCTGTTATTTTTCTGTCCACAGTGCATGTGAGAAAGAGACTATAAAAACACCGAAAGGGAAACTTTAAGACGTGAACTTTATTTCTGTCCAAGCTTAACTGACAAAATGCCCATTTTTATTATATTAAAAGTGGTTGTTTTCACCTGTATGTGTCTGCTTACCTCTACTATCAGGAGGATCCCGAAGCAAAATAGTTTTATATTGTTTATACCACATCCTTGATCAGAAAAGCATAATTTTTAAATAGTGAACAGTGATCATCAGAGTTGCTGTAGTAATGGCTTGGCCGCTGCAAGGGGTGTATGAGGACGAAGTGAGTGTGTTAATCGGTTGTGGGTATCTGTCTGAGGTGTGGAACTCAGTGGCATGATGGTGTAAGAAAGAAGAGCCAAACCAAACAGTATGTCCACAATATTTATAAGAGCTATCCGAGATGTTGTGGAATGTGTGAAACACTTCACCCCTTGAGAAGTGGAGATCAGATATATGAAAAATCTCTTTACAGTCTTGCAGATCATCAAGAAACAAATTTGAAATCGATAAATTATGCACATAAAGTTTGATAGGAAGGATGAAGAGAGAGGAAAATGATCTGATCCGAAAGGTGCCACGTTGTTGGGCTTCTTTATAGAAGTCTTAATAATGTTCTGGAATGTTCCGAGCTTTGCCAATTCTTTGAACAGCTGTTTTGCCAGCTCTTAGGCCTACAGTGCCGGTAAAATATTTTTAACTGTGTGTGCATGAGTGTGTTTGTGTGTGTGTGTTTGTGTGTGTGTGTGTGTGTGTGTGTTTGGGGGGGGGGATATGGGATGGGAAAACTGGAAAACTCTGCTTCTCTTAGGGTGTATTGGAGAGTGAGCAGGTTTACACTTTACTTTACACTTTTGACAAGTTTGTCTCCAGGTCCTGCAATATATAAATAAATAAAAAAAATCTCAGGTCACTGGTTCATGTTCACGTGAGCTACAGTGTGTTTGTTTGTGAGTGAGTATCTGTCTGAGTGTGAGTAAAGCACATTCTCTCTGTCCTTTATGATTCTCAGACCTATGCGTCACACCAAAGTGCGGAGTCTCCCAGGCATGTGTGTGAGCCACCTGGATGTTTTCCACTGCCATCTGCACACATAAATCTAGTCATTCTTGTAACTATCTGAATACTAATCAAAAGTGTCATGACTAAGCACTGTTACCTATCCAAGACACTACATCATAAGAAACCGCATAAACTCAGCTCAAAGATCAGGAAAAAAAGCAGCATAAGAAGAAAACCACAGGCATTAGCTTTTAAGTGAAGGCAAATTGTTAGCACAGCTGGTGGTACATTAATAAAGCTTGATGAAGCTCAGTCTGAACGAGTTTGAGTAATCACCTTATATCAGGCAGCAGTTATTGCTCTAATGACATCTGATCACAGTGTGGGAATAAGTAGAAGATTAGAAATGTGTGGTTTGTGTTTGTGGCTTGTGGGTGGTCTGTCTGAGCTTGTATTGTGGCCATGTCTCCTAAAGCACTCGTGATTTCCTCTAAGAAAGAACAGTTTTCTCCAGGCCTTCAAGGTGAGACGAGTGTCATACAGTTGTTTTCTGTCTCCTGATTTAGTCATTCACTGTGTTTTGGTCTGATCTCAGCTACAGAATAGACAACAAAGTGCTTATATTTCAAAATCTCCTAGATTTTTTTATTCACCACCTTGAATAGATTCTAGGACAAAAGCACCAATGTTTTTATTTCACCTTTAAAAAATCATTGAGCTTACATTTACTATACATATACTATACAGAAAAAAAGGTTTCATCTATCACTCTTCTGAAGGGAACTCCCAAATTCTACAACAGAGGATGTCCCTTTCAGAAAAAAGTAGAGAAAGCTAAATGGTTGCGGGTGCAGGTGAAGTTTATTAAAGTCCAGCAGACAATCCAAAATGTTAGGCAAGAGCAAATTCGAAAACAGGCAGGGGATCAGGCAATCAGCAAACACCATAAACTAGACAAATCCAAACTCTTGAAAACCAGGAACAAAGTCAAAACCAGACAAAGTCAAAACCAGAATAACATGTGTAGTGAACAAAAGCTTGGTAAGTCGGGCAAATATACACTGAGCATTACTTTGTGGTGAGTAAGTGTTTCGTGTGTACTTATATATTGTGTTGGTGATTAAGTCCAGGTGTGTGCAATCTGGTGACTGTGAATGTGAGAGTGCTGGGAGTCATAGTCCGTGGTTGCCATGTTTGTAGTCCGCAAGGTGTTCTGGGAATTGGACATGACAGAACACCCCTTCAACACCCAAAGTGGTGAGGTAGGTCCAGCTTGTACTTGACCTTGTTTAAAGCGGCGCAGGATCTTTAATAGGCCTATGTGCCAAGGGCTCAGTTTCCTGCAGTTGGTGGTGCTCCTGATGTCCTTAGTGGGCAATCATACTCGATCACCTGGTTCATACTGTGGCATTTCTCCTCTATGTCGGTCTGTAAACTCTTTCGAGGTTTGTGCTACCTGTTTGAGGTGAGGGGTATGCTCCCACACTTGCTTGCTCTGCCTAAACCAAGCATCTACTGTGGGGGGAGTCTGTGGGGTTAGCATTCCATGGGAACAGGGGTGGTTGGTACCTAAGCACACACTGGAATGGGGTTAGCCGAGTGGCAGAGTGACATAGGGAGTTCTGAGTATACTCAGCCTGGGGGCGGAACCGAGCCCAGTCGTCTTGATTCTTGGCACGGAAAGTTCTTATTAATATAGTGATCTCTTTGTTGGCCTGCTCCACCTGCCCGTTAGCTTGTGGTTGATAGCCTGAAGTTAGGCTGACTGTGACTCCCAGCTTCTCCATGAAACTGGTCCATACACAAGACATGAATTATGTGCCCCTGTCACGCACTATGTCTTCAGGGATGCCAAAGTATCGAAATACGTACATGAACATGAGTTCGGCAGTTTCAAAGGTATTGGGAAGGCTGGGCAAGGGAATAAGGAACAGGGATTTAGAGAACCGGTCAACAATCACCATAATGACAGTACCGCCAGGTTGGACCATGGCCACTGTGGCGAGGGAAGTTCTTTGGGTACCTGGATGGCCAGTTGCAGGGTTTATGTGTGCCAAGTTGATCAGTGGCGGGCACACAGGATGCTGTGCAGGGGAACATGCGGTCTCCCTGTCAATGTCCCACGTGATAGTGCCCATGAAACATGATGGCAGTAGAATGAGCTCATCGCTGGGTGCTTTGGGGGTTGCGGGGTGCATACGTGGCAGGGAGTTGGCCTGAGTGTTCTTTGATCCAGGTCGATATGATAATGTGACCTGGAAGCAAGCAAAGAACAGTGCCCCTGGGGAGAATTCAGTCGCTTGGCTGTATTGAGGTCCTGTAGGTTCTTGTGGTCAGTAAAGGTGATGAATGGGTGTGCTGCCCTCTCCAACCAGTAGCACCACTCCTCTAACCCCAGTTTAACTGCCAGAAGCTTGCTAATGCCAATGTCATAGTTCCTTGAAGAAAAAGGCCACTGGGTAGAGCTTGGGTTTCTCTTTGAAATGTTGAGATAACACGGCCCCCACTCCTGTCTCTGATGCATCCACTTCCACTATGAAAGGCTTAGTGAGATACAGATGCTTTAGGATGGGGTGGTGGTGAAGGCCTTTTTCAGTCTTTTGAAGGCCTCCTTGGCTGCTGAGTACTGAGTAGTGTTGTTATATGTTGTTGTATCTATGCCATGCTCATGTATATTTCATGCTTGTCTAGTTTATGTTTGTGTTTATGTTACGTAGTCCTAGTCCTTGTTCATGTGTGTTTCACTGTAAATGAAATACTCCGCACTTGCATCTGAACCATGGATGCAGCGGAGTTTATCCAGACCATGTCAGACCAGGCTAAGCAGATCCTCGAAAACCAATGACAGCTCGACCGGATCAAGATTCTCATGGACCAGCTCCAGGCTGGGCTCCCACAAAAAACTTTTTGGGGGTGGGCCACAACCTGTGCATTGGCTGAGCCTACTCGGCTGAACACAGGCAGTGGGATGACAGCAGGGCTCATACCCGAGCCCAAGGAGTGGCCTCTCCAGTGCAGCTTACGCTAGAGGCCGAGGGGGAGGCCTCGACAGGCCAGCTAATGGCTGAGGCCATCCCAGCACAGCCCACTCTAGAGGCAGAGGGAGCGGCCTCTACTTTCCAGATCATGCCAGGGACCGACAGGGTAGCCTCACCAGCTCATTCAATGCCAGAGGCTGACGGCGCTCCCTCACCAGCCCAGCCAACAGCAGAGGCCGACCGGGCGGCCTCACCAGCCCAGCCAATGCCAGAGGCCGACAGAGCAGCCACACCAGCACCGCCAACAACAGAGGCCAACAGGGCGGCTTCTACAGCCAAGCTCATGCCAGAGGCCGACTGGGCAGCCTTCCAAGGGACGTTCTTGTCAGAGGCCAACTGGGCGGCCTCCGAAAACATGCCCAAGCCAGAGGATAACAAGTCAGCTCCGCAAGCCACTCACAAGGCTGACATGGCCTTACACGTACAGTCCGCTTTGCCCCGTGACTCTGGTGAAGACGTCGTTACACACCATCCTTGCTCCAAGGAAGTGACTTTGTCCTATTGCACTGGGGGTTTCGCCATGTTTGGTCCATGCTGGCCAGAGGGTGGTCCAGAACCCCCTCAAAGGCAGAGTGGATGCATCAGGAGCCACGCCTTAAGGGGGGGGGTCTGTCAGGTTAGCGCCGATAGCGGTGCAAGACTACAGTACCCTTCAGCCACTGCACATGACATGTTCACGTCATGCACTAAGTCACATGATCATAAACAGCTGAATCACGTTTGAGCACTAGTATTTAAGTCACATTTGTATAGCACTCTTGATCTAGCGTCTGTTGTGAGTTGTTGTCGTATCCATGCCTTGCTCATGTATATTTCATGCTTGTCTAGTGTATGTTTGTGTTTGTTACGTAGTCCTAGTCTTTGTTCACATGTTTCACTTTAAATAAAATACTCCGCACTTGCATCCGTCTCCAACCAACCGTGACATAATGGAGCAACAGGATAAAAGTTTACTGAACTAAAACCAGTATTAAATGATTACTGCATTCCTGATTGTGTAACTAGATTAGTAGATAAACTATGATTTAATTGAAAATAATACTTAATCTACCCTGGTGAAACTCAGTCTTAATTTTCTTCTTGTGATATGATGTATATTAAATCTATATCTGTGTATGTACAGTATTATATTAAAGATGGCTCCTAGTGGTCAAACTAAGTCTTTGAAGCTTTGTCATGAGGTTGAGATCGGCCAAAACATAACCCATATTTTACTTAAAAAGTAACATCACACCTTTGCTCATTCAGGCACTACATACTCCGATGTATTCAGATTTATGAGGGTCTTGTCTCTGGTATTTTTTCTTAGCTTTTGTCACATCCTCTGTTGCTCAGCTCTGTTAGCTTTATGTATGAGTGTTTGCTGAATAATTTCCAACCAAAGCAACCCAATCTTTCTGGTTTTAACAGAGCTTAAGGAATGCCACAGCTGTAACCCTTCCACCTAAAGCAAACAGACTTTCTTTTTAACAGTCACAACCACTTCAACAAGTCACATCAATAATCACTGAACTGAACTTTGAGGGACTAAATATTTGGTTTCATGGATGTGGAGCAAAAGGCAGTAATAGTATGCTGTCATAAAGATCAAAGATTGACCTCTTGCTGACTTTTTCTTTGGCTATCGTTTGACGCAGTTGGCTGCTCCATCACAGCTAACCCTCCCTTGTTGCTCTCTTATTGGCCAGGTGGTTCTGTGAGGGGCGGGAGCTGCACCACTGTCCTGATATTCAAATCTGGCAGGATGGTGACCTGCACACGCTGGTGATTGCCGAGGCTTTTGAGGACGACACAGGCAGGTACACCTGCGTAGCCTCCAACGCTTTGGGAGCAGACAACACCTCTGCCGAGGTCTACATCGAGGGTGGGGATCTTATGTAGACACACACATTCATGCACACATTTTTAGATGAAGTGCTATTTTATAGTTGTATACTGATGTATTATATAGTTACCCTCTCTCTTCCTCTCTCTGTTTCTGTCTCTGTCTCTCTCTTTCTCTCTCACTCTTTCACTCTTGTTCTCACTTTTTAACCCACAATCCTCAGGAGCCTCATCTTCAGACTCAGAGGGGGAAGGATCCGTGTCCAAATCTAAGTCAGGAGCCATGCCACAGTATGTGTTTCAGTCTAACCACTTTGACCTATGACACCCCTGACATTTGAACCAGGCTAATTGCCCTTAAACTATTTCATACTGGTCATAACAGCTTTGTTGTAGGTAACAGGCTTGCAATGCCTTTCCAGTAAAGCAGAGAAACACTAAGCCACAATCTCAGCATTCCGTGACTACACATGTACTGTCCTAATGAATTCTAATTCCCTTATCTTTTCCTGAATCACTTTATCTCTATCTGTCTGTCCCTGTTTGCTGAAGTTGCATAAGCTGTCTTCCTTCCTCTCCCAAAATCATCTCTTCATCTCTTTCCTTCTTCGCAGTCATTATTTGTTGCAAGTTTGTCCCTGGTTCTAAATGATATCGCTAGAGGTGTTAGAGACTGCGTTCATGTGGCTCCATGGTGGTTTACTGAACTCAAACTCAGACAAAGACGTGATGTTTCTGGAGTGTGTGTAAGAGTATAGTCAGCCCACACAGCAAGTACAGTAGATAAATCACATTGTTTACTGTATAATTATTTTCCTTAAACCTACTGTTAACTTATTTTCATGATTAGCTTCTTACTTTTTTGTCTGTTTTTTCATGATGTCAGGTAATATCATGTATAATTATTCTTACCTCAGCTACACCCTTTACCCAACCCACAGAAACCAAAATAACTTATTTCCCACTTACTTATCTTCTTTACACCTGAGCGAAATTGATTCTGAAATTTTTTTCAGTGTTTTTTAAAAAGTGTTTTTAAACATTTTTCTAGACAATTTCTCCAGTCCCTTCCGAAAGTATTGGAACGGAAAGGCCAATTCTTTTGTTTTTGCTATATGCTGAAGATGATAGATCAGAATTTCAGCTTTCATTTCCTCATATTTACAACTAGATGTGTTAAACAACTTAGAACATGGCACCTTTTGTTTGAACCCACCCATTTTTTTCAAGTGATCAAAATATTGGAACATGTGACTGACAGTTGTTTCTTTTTGCCCAGGTGTGCCCTGTTAAATTGACTGTTTAAAGAATTAATAGCTCTGAATGGCTACTCTTGGTTTGAACCCTAGGTTTCGCCTGTGAAGACTGTATTTGTTATAAAAAAGGATAAAGCAAACATGAAGACCAGAGAGCTGTCTATGGGAGAGAAGCAAGCCATTTTGAAGCTGAGAAAAGAGGGAAAATCTATCAGAGCCATTGCACAAGCATTGGGCATAACCAATATAACAATTTGGAATGTCGTGAAAAAGAAAGAAACCACTGGTGTACTAACAAGACATCTAACAGGTCAGCCAAGGAAAACAACAGCTGTTGATGACAGAAACATGTGAGAGCTGTGAAGAAAAACAACAGTCAGTGACATCAACAACCTCCACAGGGCAGGGGTGAATGTATCACAATGCACCATTCGAAGCAGACTTCGAGAACAGAAATATAGAGGTCATACCACAAGATGCAAACCACTCATCAGCAGTAAGAATGAGAAGGCCAGATTGGAATTCACAAAGAAAGACAGAGATGAGCCACAAAGTTGTGGAACTGAGATTAACCTCTACCAAAGTGATGGAAAGGTCAAAGTGTGGAGAAAGAAAGGATCTGCTCATGATCCAAAACATACAAGCTCATCGGTCAAGCACGGTGGAGGTAGTGTCATGGCTTGGGCTTGCATGGCTGCCTCTGGAAAGGGCTCACTTATCTTAAGTCTAAGAAGTCTTACGTCTACAGAAACAATCTGTCTTCCAATTTACAGAGAAATGCATCCAATCTAATTGGGAGGAACTTCATCATGCAGCAAGACAATGACCCAAAAACACACTGCCAACACAACAAAGGACTTCATCAGGGGAAAAATGGAAGGTTTTAGACTGGCCAAGTCAATCACCAGACCTTAACCCAACTGAGCAGCATTTCACCTCCTGAAGAGGAGACTGAAGGGAGAAATCCCCCAAAACAAACAACAACTGAAAGAAGCTGCCGGTACAGGCCTGGAAAAGCAACATAAAAGAAGAATGCAGCAGTTTGGTTATGCCAGAGGGTCACCGGCTTGATGCAGTTATTGCAAGCAAGGAATATGCAACCAAATATTAAATGTTATTTACTTTAATTTACTTTAAGACTAGCTGTTCCATTACTTTTGCTCACCTAAAAATTGAGTAGTCTGCCACAAAAGGTGCCATGTTCTAAGGTGTTTAACACATCTAGATGTAATCTTTCGATCTCAAACCCAAATGTATTCAGTGTATAGCAAAAACAATAGAATTGGCCTTGCCGTTCCAATACTTTTGGAGGGGACTGTACATCAGGTTGTTTTGTGAATGCTAAAAGGAACAGGAATTAGCAGAGTGGTTAGGCTACAATGAAATATTTAGACATCTAAGATTATTGATGTTATCTTAAACCAAGAGAATATAACCACAGTGTCCTTGCAAAGTTGAAGCCATCTAGTTCATCTAGTAAAGTCTGTCCACTTGGTGGCCATCTTGAAAATGTTCCTGGGCAGTTATTTTTCAGTCATACAAGGCCAGGCTCCTATCTACTTGAACAGGGAGAGACACCATTTCGGAAAAGGATCAACAAGGCAACATTTCAAACATGTATTTGAAATGGCTGTTAAAATGGCATGAATAAAATGTGGTCTTTGGCTCTGTCAGCATGATAAAAACATAGTTTTTCAGGTTGCATGCTCGTTTATCCGTAATTAATTGAGCAACCAACAAGGTGATTAGCCCTTTTTAAAGCAGCTGCAAGTGGTGCAGCAGAAATCAAACTGCAATCTTTGCTGTTGCCTTGCTGTTCTCCAAGTATCATCCCATATCATCCCATATTTGCTCCCTTCCTGATTTCTTCTATTTTTCTATATTTGTCATGTTTAATCGTTTCAGACCTTCAAACTAAATGAGTAACCTGAGTGAACACAAAACAGAACTTTTAAATGTTAATAAAAAAGTAAATGTTAATGAAAAAAGCCGACTGACCCCCTACTTATGCAATCAATATTTATATAAAGATAGTGTGGCAGGGCGCATTATCCTGCTGAAAGAGGCCACTGCCATTAGGGAATACTGTTCCCATGAAGGGGTGTACTTGGTCTGCAGCAATGTTTAGGTAGGTGGTACGTGTCAAAGTAACATCCACATGAATGCCAGGACCCAAGGATTCCCAGCAGAACATTGCCCAGAGCATCACACTGCCAGCTTGCCTTCTTCCCATAGTGCATCCTGGTGCCATCTCTTCCCCAGGTAAGTGATGCACACACACTTGGCTGTCCACATGATGTAAAAGAAAACGTGATTCATCAGACCAGGCCACCTTCTTCCTTTGCTCCATGGTCCAGTTCTGATGCTCACGTGCCCATTGTAGGAGCTTTCAGCAGTGGACAGGGGTCAGTATGGGCACTCTGACTGGTCTGCGGCTATGCGGCCCCATATGGAGCAAGCTGCAATGCACTGTGTGTTCTGATACCTTTCTATCATAGCCAGCATTAACTTTTTCAGCAATTTGTACAGTAGCTCTTCTGTGGGATCGGACCAGACGGGCCAGCCTTCGCTCCCCGTGAGAATCAGTGAGCCTTGGGCGCCCATGACCCTGTCACCGGTTCACTGGTTGTCCTTCCTAGGACCACTTTTGGTAGGTACTAACCACTGCATACCAGGAACACCCCGCAAAACCTGCCGTTTTGGAGATGCTCTGACCCAGTCGTCCAGCCATCACAATTTGGCCCTTGTCAAAGTCGCTCAGATCCTCAATCTTGCCCATTTTTCCTGCTTCCAACACATCAACTTTGAGAACTGACTGTTGAGAACTAACAGGTACCATTGTAACAAGATAATCAATGTTATTCACCTGTCAGTGGTTTTACTGTTATTGCTGCTCGGTGTGTGTGTGTGTGTGTGTGTATATATATATATATATATGAGTGACAGCTTAAGTATCGAAAAGAAATTTGAAACCATGTTGAAGGTGGCTTTAATGGTTATTTCTATCTGTACACTGATCCTTTCAGCCTAAACAGAACAAAGTTGTCTCAAAGTGACTCCAGGAGAGTTACAAATAGGCACAAATCTATAATAGTGATTTAATATTAAAAGATTAGAGTCACATCCTGAAACGGAGACCACTGGTCAAGGAAGCATTTATCCAAACATTCTGTCTTTCTCTAACAATAAACATTTCCACACCGAAAGTATTGGCGTAAGACAAAGACTCAGCAGAAGCACTCAAATATTTAAATCTAGCAGAACCAAACCCAGGAGCTGAGCCGAACCTGGCTCTTCACCCGAATCAAACTTAATAAGCCGTGTAACTGCCCTGTGGATCTACATTCGGCCGTTAGGTATTAATAGGCCGAGACCAACCTCAATCTTTCAGCTGTCTCTTTCTTTGAAGCACAGTTGGCCTTGATGGCGCGTGAATCCATTTGCTTTTGCATTAGGTGAAGCATAAAAAAAGAAGATAGAAAATCTGTGAAGGAAGATCATGGATTAAATTTGGGTTACTGTAGCTGATTTGCAAATGTATTTTTATCTATATTTTTTAGTCGTGTATAACTGTGGACTAGAATGTGTGCAGTATTCCTGAGTAACTCTGGGCTATTTCCTCAGGGCTCAGAAGAAAACAGCGTCAGTGTCCTTGACCATTCGCACATCTTCACCAAAAAGCCCTGATAAACCGTCCCTCCGCTCCACACTGCTCCAGCCACTGTCACAGAGAGTAAGACACACACACACACACACACACACACACACACAAGAACATTCACATGTGGTTTTAAAGTACACAGGTCTGGAAAGCTCATTAAGAATGACAGTAACAGATGTCAGGACATAGAAATTTGAAACACTTTTTAGCAAGATGAATACATATAATAATATATCATTTAATTGACAGAAGAAATGACCCTCTCTTTCTCTTTCTCTTTCTCTCTCTCTCTCTCAGGTTCAGAGTCCTGTCTCCTCACAGTATGCTGCTGATGGGGTCTCAGCTCCCCCTACATTCACCAAGGTAAATACAAAAAAAAAAAAAAAACAGGATGTGATTGATCTCTCATCTTGCTTTCTTCCTCCTCCACCTCACCCTCATCTCTCCCTCCATCTCTCTTTCCCTCCATCTGCCCATCACTGGACTTTACTCTGAGCATTAATACACCATGGAGAGGTGGATTAACAGACAAATATGTTCTCGTATACGTACGCACACACATTTGTACCACACATGCACAAACAGCCGAGGAGAGAGTGATTTAATAACAATGAGGTTTGATATTTTACTGTAAAATTCATTCTCTCCCGTCATTCAACATACGGCTTCAAGTTTCAACAAGTTTTAACCATCATGGATTTTGTATTGATATTTTCATTATGGAATTACGAAGAACAACATCATGATTCCTTTGATTCCTTAAAGGATTAGCATTGGCTTGTGTTTGAAATACACTACTCTTCTCGTAATCTGAGAATCTGTGACTTTCATGCACTACATGTTCCTTTAATGCAGCTTATATTTGTTATATGAGGCCCCTAGTTTCAAAAGAAGCTCTTGGTATTATCCCTACAATGAAGTCTGTGTGTGTGTGTGTGTGTGTGTGTGTGTGTGTGTGTGTTACTCTTATTCTGTCCTTTTTACCACTCTCTTTCTCTCTGTAGTTGTTGCAGGATGTTCAGGCGTGTGAGGGGCAGTTGGTGGTTCTGGAGTGCAGAGTGAAAGGAAGCCCACCACTCAGGGTTCAGTGGTTCCGGCAAGGTCACGAGATCCAGGACTCTCCGGATTTCCGCATCCTTCAAAAAAGTAGGAGCACATCAACACTGAAGGCACACTGCGTGATAGTCAACATCCCTGGTGTGGAAGTTCTGAATTTTTTATTACTATATATTTTTAAACAGTCACAAAACAGCTGCTGTCACTAAATGACACAACTATGGTGACAGGATGCGATGAAGAGCATATTGTTTAGTTTTATTGAACAGTATCCTGTGGAACTGCTAGCTCAAAAGAAATGATTAAAAAGTAAACATTGCTTTTTTTCCTGCTGTTCTAAGTTATATACACCCAGCAATTCTGGGAAAATTGGACAAATTATTTGCTAATACACTGAAATTATTGATTATATTACAGAAAGTGCAAACCGATGTATGAAAAACAAAACAAAATAAACAGTTAAAATCCTGTCAGTGTGCTAAATGGGAAACAGAAAAAGCTACTAGTGACACGTTTCTCTTTCTCCTCTCTCTCTGTCGTCTCCTTTCCAGAACCGAGATCTACAGCAGAGCCTGGTGAGTGGCGCTCCTGCCCTGACACGCAAAACAACACAAACACATGGCACACACATTTATCAACCGCCTCTCTGACACTCTTTTAATTCGGGTGTTAGCACACCAGCACTCTGCACAGTAACGCGTCCTGTGCCTGCACATGATGCAACATGATGTCATCACTGCCGAACTGTTTTGAGTCAGAGCTCAAAGGCAAAGTCAGGATGTAGGTGGAAACAATTACAAATGAAAACTAATGCAAACACACACTTCCTGCGCAATCAGAAGGTGTATAGGGTGTGATACATCCTCTGTGCGTCACACCTTTGAGCTTACATGTTTGTTTGCAACTTACACGCATGTCTGTGTAGTTTACAGATTATGTCTAAACAGGATTAAGCTCTATTTAATGGTGAATCACACGTATTTCTGACAAAATTATGTGTCTGTGTTGCCACACCTGTCTGATTTGCCTGCCATTCTTACTCTCACCTGGATTTGAAACACATCAGGTTCACCCCACCTATTCATCATATGACCTAATTACTTCTGAAAGCCAATCACGGCCTCCGTCACAGCAATGTGAAATTCACCACTATGTTTCTGATGATGTCACGCTACATTCGACCTTGGAAGAGCTCAGAATGGCGTCATTTTTGACCTCCGTGCATTGATTCTCAATATGCACAGTAGCTGCATTTCATTTCACTGCACTTCTACACCTGCTATGAATGCGCATATGACAAATAAACTGTGAATCTTGAATCTTGAATTCAAGCTATAAAGTGGGAATAAAACATGGACGCCTCCATATTCGTCTTTTGTTAGCAACAAGCTAGGCAGCAAACTGTGATGGGTGATGTATATTATCCTCCTCAACACAGTCAGTGTTTTAATGTATATACTTACACTGTATATACTGTATATACTTTGTATTCAGTTTAACTCATTTAAAGGTAAGGGGTGCTGCTTTGTTCACTGTCGATGCTGCGAGCAGCCATGTTGATTTGACGTCACTTGCCAAACTCGAAGTTGAGGAGACAATTTCGAGTTTCCGAGTAGGAATTCTGAGTTGAGTGGGTGCTTTCTTTGTTTTAAGAGTTACAACCTCTAGTCTAATGCAGCATCATAAATGTTTGAAGCGAATCAGTAATCAATGTGTAATTCGTGACTCCTATGTTTGACCCAACAGAGGAGATCTGCACTCTGGTGATAGCAGAAGTTTTCCCTGAAGACGGAGGCCTGTTCTGCTGCAGTGCTACAAACCAGTACGGCTCCATCAGATGCAGCGCCCAGCTCACCATCATGCCAGGTGTGTTTTAATCACAAACCTTACAACCACATTTTACCCATTAATATGGACAGCAGGTTCCTGATAAAGGTGTACTGATTATGAATAAAAAGTAAAAAGGAGTTATCTGTAAATGAGTCCACATGTTTTGTTGAAACAAACTAGAAGAAGATTTTACAGCCTATGTTGGTCTATAAAGGTTCATAACCTGAATCTTGAACTAAGGGACAAATTTAACTTTGGCAGTATTTTTGTAACAATCTGAAGGTACCTGATGTTTTTTCCCTTAAACATCAACGTATTAAGTCATGAATATCAAGATGGAGGTATTCATACTGCTATATTAGTCAGTACTAATAAAGTAAGCGTGATGGTAAATATTTCGCTGCATGTGGCTCGACTGTTATGGCTTGATTATACACTATAAGTGATTAATATGCAACTTTTCAGTAGGCATTAAACATTAAACATATTGCTTAATATGTTTAAGGTGAAAGAAGCAAAAAAAGGGTTTCTCAAGAAAATGGATACATTTCTATTTCTGAAAAGGTTTTGAATGCTTTCCTGAAAAATACACCTTGAAGTGGGAGGAAATTGCATTATGTTACCTCAGGATGTATACATTTCCTTTTTTCATGTATTTTTCCTAACCATGTTTTGGATATTTTTTCAACTCTGTTACAGACATACAATATCAAGCAGTAGTTGAAAAAATGTCAGGTTATGAATAATTTTAGAATATTACCTTTTTGTAATGATTCCACCAGTATGACTGACAATATTTCAGGTCATTTTAGGAAAAACTTAAAAAAAAAAAAAATCAGGTTCTCTTTTTAATGAGTGACTCACTGTTTTTCTAAAAGGTGAGGCAAATGTTTCAGCATTCATTTTTCACAAGTATGACATTTTTCTTGAGAAGGAGAGTTGCCTAAGTCCTATGAGCCTTGCCATGCTCTAGTTTAGTATGCTCTGTGTGTATGGAGAGTGCTCTGAGTGAACATGAGTACCTGTACAGGGGAAGCTGATCCTAGCACAACTCACGTATGGCAAGGAAGAAGTGTTTATTTCTGATGCTGGATCAGCGTACCTATTTATAGTGCAATCAGAGTAGAGGTCTGACCCAAATAAACAAGGAGTACATGGATTCATAAAGGCTTAGATGCATTCCAAACAAACAGTCTATATACCTTCCCTTAGGGTACATCAGCACCAGCAAGCCCCATAAAAAGCCTGGTTTTATCATAAATTGTTTTTTATTTGATCAGTTTTTCTATATTACTTATTCTCAAATATGTATTTATCATACCTAATTATATAACTCTTTAGTAAGTAATAATAAATAACTAAAATACCCTAAAGTAACTAAAAGCTTCTGTGTAAATTCACTATAACATACACTCATTGTTCCCTTTATTAAGTACAATCGCTCATTCATGCAATTATCCAATCAGCCAATCATGTGGCAGCATCATCGCCTGGTCTTTCTCCGATCTTAAACTGTCCAGTTTTGGTGAAGCTGTGTCCACTGTAGACTCAGATCCCTGTTCTTGGCTGATAGGAGTGGAACCTGATGTAGTCTTCTGCTGCTGTAGCACATCGACCTCAAGGTTCAGTGTGTTGTACATTCTGAGATGCTTTTCTGCTCACCACGGTTGTAACGAGTAAATATTTGAGTTACCATAGACTTCCTTTCAGCTCAAATCAGTCTGGTCATTCTCCTCTGATCTCTCTCAGCAACAAGGTGTTTCCGCCCACAGAACTGGCACTTACTGAAATACTCAAACCAGCTTATCTGGCACCAACAATGATTCCACAGTCACACTTTTTCTTCATTGTGATGTTTGATGTGAACATTAACTGTAGCTCTTGACCTGTATCTGCATGATTTTATGCATTGTGCTGCTGCCACATGATTGGCTGATTGGATAACTGCATGAATGGACAGGTGTACAGGTGGCCAGTGAGTGTATTTAACTATGTGGGTGACTATGGTTATCCAGTTCTGTGCTCTGTGGTATCTATGTTTATTACATATTCAGCCATGATACTATTATAGTTTGCTACAGTGATTTATGGTTTCTATGTTTATTGCATAGCATGACATACCATGGGATATGATGTATGGTTATATAGTGCACAAACAAGATCTTTAATTTAACATGAGTAGACAACTACGGTCATATAAACAATGCAACAATTTTGTCTTACGTTTTGCATGTCAAGCAAATTTTAAGAACAAACCAAAGAAATTTTTCCCATTTCATTGTCCATCCTCAATTTAGTGTCTGAGGAGTCGCCCAGAAACGGCATACCCAGAGACGACAGCATCTTCGAAGACAATCAATTGTTCCCACCCCCTCCCCCGCCCACTGAAATCAGCCTCCTGGAGGTCCCACCCAAAACTCCGCCCAGTGCTGAGGCCTTCCAAATAAATGAGCTAGACATTTGGCCTAGTGTCCAGGCTGCTGAAGATGTTGAGCACCAATCAAATGGAGCTTTTTCCAGCAGCAATACCCCAAGCCCCCAATCAGCAGTGAGTATGAAGGAGATTCCATCCCCTATTGGAGAAGCTGCACTTCCTCCATCGCCATCTCCAGCTAAAGATGGACCCCCTGTTCCCATCAAGCCCAAACCCAGACTGTGAGTAACACATCGTTCTCCTGCACGCCATCAGCATGTTAAACTGAGTGGCTGATTGACACAAAAGCATTGCGAAAATGTGTGTGGCATCAGTCCTAAAAGACACCAGGGATCAGGGATAGTCTGTCTGTCCAGTACAATTGTTTTTAAAAATGAGTCATAGTAGCAGTATAAAGTTCAGGGGCAGGTGTAGGTGCTGAGAGAGAGCGTGTTCTGCTCATGTGCATGTTTATGTGCTGCTGAAATATGACTTGGGTTAAAATGGTCTCCCATGTTGTGGGTTAACTCAGGGTGAAGTGCCTGGCTTAAGGGCATAAAGGCATTACCTTTTATCTTGTTTTTGTAGTTATATTTCTACATCAAACTAGTTTGAGTACCAGTAGTAATGTTAACTGAATTTAATTATGTTTAAATCTAAATTGAATTGAAATTATTTGATGGTAAGTGACTCTAGTTACCAGAGTCCCCAGTCAACTTTGACATGCTGCTGTAGTTGAAAGTAGGTATTTGAAATCTATTTCTTGCTTATCCCAGTTTATTTATTTGTACATCTAGTCTGTACATCTATGTACAATCAGAAGTACAAATATTTACTCTTTAATAATCATTATTTATTCAATTTCACTCTTTCATGCATAGTGTCCACATTTATGGACAGTCAGGTTCTTTCAGGTTTCTTTAAGGAAAATATTAAATGTAAAATCACCTCCAAATCACCTGAGACCATTACTGTAATTTAACATAAATTATTAATCCTTATTTCTGCTGCTCCCAAGGTCTCTGATTTATTTTCAGAAGTATTCTACACAAAATCAAAATCTCAAGTTAAGTTAAAAAAAAATGTGCCAAGCTCCAATGAATGCCTTAGCTTTTTTAAAAAAATATATGTGTGTGTGTGTGTGTATATATATATATATATATATATATATATATATATATATATATATATATATATATATATATATATATATATATATATAGAATATGATATGCAATTATAAGTTTAAAAAAAATCTAAAGAATGTGGATATGTTTTTAAATAATTTATGCACAAAAGGGTTAAAAGAGTCCTTACTCAAACCTAAGGACACTGTACATGGTATCAATGGTAACAAAACATGAGGATTTTCCTAGAGAAACTGCAAAAATATATATAAATTGATCTAATGTGCTCAGCAGAGAGGAGCAGAATATACAGTACATATAAATAAAAGAACTAAGATGGCAGATGAATTTATAGAGATAAATTTATAAGTTTAAAATTTATATCCTGAATTTATATATTTCTGTAAAGCTGCTTTGTGACAGTGTCCATTGTTAAAAGCACTATACAAGTAAAACTGAATTGAATTGAAGAGAAGATGTGTGGACCCTGAAATCCTGTCAGGTTGAGGGAAAGCCAGCCTCATGAGATGGGTCTTAAGTATGTTTTGATCATCATGATTATCTAATTCATGATAATGATGATTATTAAAGACTATGGAAACTCATGAGACATTACATCATTCAGCATGAATTTTCTAAAGACATTTTTGTTTTGATGAAGTTTCTTGAATTTTTTATACTGTATATGTTCTTTTGGCAAGCAGTTGTTGCTTCAGTGTTTGCCAATGCGCTCTGAAGGGTTGTATTTTGTATTATTTGTTGCTGAATTCTTATTTTGGTTGCAGAATTTAGAGTGAAAAAAAGATAGTCTCTTCATAGTGTTCTATACTGGAGGTTTCAGTGCCAGTGTTGCTGCATTGTTCTTTTGCAGCTCATGACTGTAACTTTCAATAAACCAGCTTCCTCCATTCTCCCCCATTTTTGAGCATATTTAAACTATACAATGGAAAAGCCAAACCACCAGTTTTTCTTCTCCATTGTATAACTACATACAAAAGAACAGGTGTCAAAGAAAGAGTTTAAAGCAGACAATGAACCACAGAGTGAGTAAAAGCTGAAACTGATACAGCACTGATGTAGCTTTGTCTGCTTTTTGCTGGACTGTGTTGAGTATCATGACAGTTATGTGTGTGTGTGTGTGGGTGGGGCATAAGAACAAAAGAACTGAATGGGGTTTGTGTGTGTTTTGAATAGAGCCGGTCTGTTCTTTACCTTTCTGTTGCATATCCGGTGGATATCATTTCAGGGCCAGGAGAGATGGGCAGGAAATATGAAGGAATGTATATGTATGTATGTGTGTGTGGTCATGTTCAAACACTGGTTTCTCAAACACACTATGCACACTATGTCTTTAGACTATACACTATTTACATAAGTATCTAGTACCTGTTTTTGTGTAAGGAGGAAACTAACAATTTGCACTTAAACACATTGGCCTCTGATGGCTCCAGAATAATTGGCAGAAAAATGTTCTGGTAACTTAAAATGAATGTGTATTAATAGCACACTACATTCACACTTTCACTAAAAATGGCTAGTGCACTATGGCAGCATGAGATTCGAGTCATAGCTCTGAATTTGCTGATGTAGCTTGGCTTTTGTTTGGCCTGCAGGTCAGAGTATGAATGACAGTTTCTTGCACATGGGGCTGTACATCCCTTCTGCTTCTGTCACTTCACATCCTCTCAATGTCTCACTCAATTCTGTGCTTCCAGATTGAATGATGTAGCCGATGACGACTCAAAAGAAAGGTAGTATGAATAGGCATTTGGACCGCCCTGGATGCACAGTGTGTGTGTATGTGTGTGTACGTGTACGTGCGTGATGGGCATGTGTTAGGTGATGTGAAAGACTCATTGTTTCTCAGTAGGGGAAAGAGCCAGCTTGAATGGCTCACTGGTTGGCAAAGTTGTGTCCTTGCTTGAGCTTCCACAAATGGCATAATTGCTGTAAAAAGCTGCTTCCTCGACAGATTTTCCACAATAACATTACGGCCAGGCTGCCAGACACAACGGGAAGTCCCACCAGGAGCCTAACCCCTTTGCAACCACCCTACCTAGCCTACCCCCTCTCTGCCCTGTAATTTGGCTGTAAAAACAGAAATCCTATAATGACATAATTACCAAGGGGTCATTGCTGCATGCCATGTGGTGGCTTATCAGCCCTGCTCTGTGTGGCCTCACATCACCATCACCCTAGCAACATTCACAGTACTTTGACCCCTGGCCTGTAGACTCAGAGTTTCCATGTTCTGGTTTATTTCTCCCTGGATACTACCTGTAACGTGAGCCTAATCTGATTGCCGTAAAGCTAATGATGTTTTAATGTTTAGTTGCAGTTGCTGCTAATTGTTGTCTTTTAAAGGTTTCCTGAAGTACCCAGTTTCGTTCAAATGTTGACCTAATTGACTGGGTAATTAAATCATTACCTGAATTGTATAACATAGCTGGAAGATGAACGGAAAGTATGAGTCTGTCGTTTGGTTGCTGTGCTCTCAATAAACCCTGAAAAACCTCTCTCCAGAGCATCTCCTGTTTCAGTGGTGAGGCCGAGCCGTTTGTTGTCATGATGATGTTGCTTTGATGCTCTGCACTCAATCCAGCTGGCCCATAAACTGACCGCAGTGGCTGCAATACACAATAAGTTGTTACGTTGCCAACATCCTCTGGCCCCATTTGACCCCTGTTTTATGGCTCGAATGGACGTGTGCTGTCCGTGTGCTATGGATGTGACAAAAGCTCTATGTAATAATAATAATAACAATAGGTATCTCTATTGTAAAAATATTTTTTTTCATAATAATATCAAAGTTAGTGCTAATCAACTACCATTGTGTAAATCAATCCCTCTAACAAGTCATTCATTTTTATTCATGTCAGCTATTAGAGTGGAGCATTATTTTAACACATAATGTTGTAATGTTGTAACAGAAAGGGTCAGATCAGATCTTTTAAACCGGTTGTTAGTTTTGGGAGTTTGATTTATGTTCTATAGTCGATTGTGTTCATGTTTGATTCCTATCTCTGTTGCTCTGTCAGGAAACATTTCCATAATTTGACAAAGAGCCAATAGGTAATAACTACCACCCAACATCCTTCAGCACAGGAAAGAGGCAGGAGGAGAGGACAGGAGGGACAAAGAGATACAGCAAGAGGATAAATGAAAGTGTTCCGTGGGCCTGGATTTATGTTCTTACACAGTTTCTGTTTTTTTTAATGCTTAAAAAAAAAACTTTAGTGCATATGACAGGAAAAACCGGGACTCATGAGGAAATGTTAAACTGATACGTAGCATAAATACCTCACAATTTTTGAGTTATGAGGTTGAGTTTATCATTATGAAAAGTTTATCATTGTGTTTGCATTTGTGTGTGTGTGTGTTTGTGTGTGTGATTTATGAGCTGAATGAATTGAAAACATTGCGGGGTTTTACTGGAACATGCCCCACCGAGTGTGAAACCTATACCGTACTGCACCGATAACACCTGGAGCTTGTAAAGATGCGTGTGTATGTGTGTGTGTAGCTAGAGAGAAAGAGGGGAGGGGGGTGTCCATTTGCAGATGTGTGACTCGAGGCTATATATGCTCTTTCATTTGTTAAACTGTGTGCGTGAGTGTGCATGTGTGTGATGAATGAAGTGTAAGCTGTGGCTGGTGTCTGATATCTGCTTTCTCAGGTTGATGAATGTGTTTGCTGGCGTAGTGAGACATTTCACAGGACCTTTTTGAATTAGAATCTGATTATAACATATCGGTTGTGTGTGTGTGTGTGTAACAGAAGCACTGAGTTTCAAAGCTAGAGTCTCATCATCTACATTTAGCCACTCTGTTAACACTACCAATGGAAATTCGGCAGGCAGAACCCCACAAAGAAAGCCAAGAAAATAATTATAGCTCCACCACATTTAAATGATGCCACTGTGAATTTGATTATGGCCTCCTTTGATTAGGGGTTTCAACATTTTTTTCTGTGTAGATTGTTGGTAGGCATGACAGAAATTCATGGACAAAAAACAGTAATTATATTCTCCATGTACTGTATAATTACGTGTTAATGGATTTTTAGTCTCTTAAATATGCAGTTTGTTCTTCAAAAATGTACCTGTAATAATCACATAAGTTTAAAGATACTTTCTAAAAACTCCAATGCATCTCACTAGATTCAGATAATAGATCAGCTCCACCTACAACATGAACAAAGCTGCTCAGCCTTGTACATTTTCCCAAAAGGCAGCCACTAAGCATACAAAGCTTTAATAGAGGGGTGGGGTGGATTTGTAGACAGAGGAAGGATTGTGAGTGTTCTTTAAGGCAGCAGAGACACTAAAAATGCTGCTCTAAATTTTTATGGTGTTTTTTAAGTTACATTAGCCTTTTCAATTTATATATATCACTAAATTAGATTTTGGATAAGAATAGAAAAAAATGGATAAGAAATGATAGCTCAGAAACTGTGCCTGAGTCCTGAATGTACAATGATGTGAAATGAAACGTGCTGAATCCTGTCAAGGCGAAGACAGGCTACAAGCACGCACTAGCTAAGGTCAGGGGTCAGTGTACTCCATGCCTAGGGCTAGAGATGAAATCATGACCAGGCAAGGAGGATCTGGGCCACACACACCTGAAATACTGCAACACATACTGAAACACATGTCATTTTACATCACATTAGTCTCGTTCGTGACTGGTTTATCAAAAGAACCTAAATTTAGAAAGGTCAGAGGAGAGATGTTTTCAGTCATTATGGTCATTTGTGAAACATCTACTAGTAGTTAGTTAAGACTGGCCTTATAGTAGCTTAAGCTTGAAGATGTTTCACCACTCAGCTGAGGGCCACACGTCCACAAATCCAGTCAAGCCTTTAATTCTCTTTAAAGAACTAGACATTGCGTGTGGACATACTTGGCAGTAGCAGCAGGACTTGCTGGCTGCATTGCTCTCATTCCGCTCAGATTAAAAGAGCGCAGTCTTCACAAAATCCTTCCCACCACTGTGGGGCTGTTGCTACAGAGACCAAAGACAACTGCAGCAAACTGTGGTTCGCATACTCTCAAACTGTTTTTTTCTTCCCCTCTGGCATCTCTAATTTCTTTCTTGATTTCCCACTCTTTCTCCAGCTCAACAATTTTGCACACGTCCATGAAGATGCACGTACATCATTCTATCTAGTTTGTCTGGATGCATTTGGCTTTCTATGTGATGCATTGCTGTTAATTCAGACATTACTGAAACTTTACTATAAGTGTGGTGGCCTTTGCTGGCTTTCGTGGTAATGCTAGGGTTTATTTTGCTTTAAACTAATAAAATCTACAGCTTACAATGTGGTCACTGTGCATCTGGTGTTCTAGTGAGGTTGTATTTTGGTCACATTTCTATTATAAGAAGGTTCAGCATCTCAGTAGAGTGTCTCTCTTTGGTCAAACACGTGGCAGAGATGTGGTCAGTTTTAAGACGGTTGCAGGCTATCCATCGAGCTGAAGTTGGAAGACGTTGCTTAAGAGTTTATGATTAAGGGCTTTGTTTCCAAGCATCAACTTTTACAAAGCTTATTTCGATGGTAGAGTAAGGATTGCAATTATATAATTGTACACTGATAGCTCAGACGTTAAGGTTCTGGGCTTGTGAACAGAAGGTTGTGAGTTCACTGCTGGGCCCCTGAGCAAGCTCCTTAATCCCCAAACTGCTCAGCTATAAGCTTGGATTGCAATGATAGCAAGCTTTTATTATTATTATTATTATTATTATTATTATTATTATTATTATTTCCCCCATTTTTCTTCCCAATTTAGTCACCACCAATTCTCACCCACTAGCCAGCTCTCTCCCGCAGAGCTTGGGTTGTGGAGGATTGGGAGAGTGGTTTGGCAGAAGGTTAACATGTGCTTCCTCTGAGAGACAGGAAGCCAGCCAACCACATGCTGCTCATACTGTATCACAGAGCAGCATAACACACTCGGAGAAAGTGCTATCTACCCTCTTCTGCATACATGAGCTCACAGACGCCTACGATTGGCTAGTATCGCTGTGATTGACAGGAGAGAGAGAGTAATACTGTCCCTTCCACCCTCATAGCACGGCCAATTTTGTATTCTTGACTCCCAGCCATGGACAGCTGTAGCATTGTCAGGATTCTAACTTGCAATCTTTTTACACAATTTTTACACTGTGTGTTGTGTAAGTAAACATCACGCATTTACGACATAAAACACGTCAGATCAAATCAAGAGCATGCCAAATCTAATACTGATCCAGTATTCGAGGCCAAAAGACAATTATATCTAACTAGACAATTATATCTAACTATTAATCAGATATAATTTGCTCATTTAAAATTATTGATTGAATGGAAATTTTAGAAATGAATGGAATCAGCCCAATGTTTCATATAACAGCTTTCCAAACTGAACATCAGCCTGCTTTTGGAAAAATCTGACTTTATATAGTGCTCCAGGTGAATCATTTCTGTCTGAGTTGTAGCGTTAGAGAAAAACTAAGGATGAAGCATCACTTCTAGTCAGTGTGCAGAAAATGTGCATGTATTTACCATTAAGTCAGTGATGTCATTAATAGCAGGAAAGCTCTACTGCTTATGGTTGATGTAAAGCTCCAGCACTCTGGTCAGGCCCAGACACATACCTCTCATGTGACTCAGCACTGTTCACCTCAGCAGCAGGGTTCGCTTTATGAGGTGTAGCTTGTAAAGCGGTTAATGGTGTATTAACAATCACTTTCTTGTAGAGGCGTTGCGTGTGGTTGAAGGCTAGGAATCAGTTGAGGAAAGAATAAGTGTGTTACAGAGGAAAATATGGACTAACAAGGAATGTGCACCACAGTGTTTTACTGAGGCATGTACACAATAAAATAATGAGTTTTATACAAGACTAAATTAGTCCTATGGACTTTATTGCATAGGTTGGGGGTGACATTTAGATAGTTATGATATACTTGCCTAGTTAGTGTTAAGTCACTAGTATGTGCCCACCTTAAAATGTGACTTTTTTTTCTTTATTTACTTTGTTTTTTAAACATTTACCATATGAAGAATTTATTCTGCTAGGTTTTTTTTTTTTAAAATATGTAGGCAGTAACATTTCTAATTGCTTATTATAGGTGTAGTTAAAACATGCCTAGCAAGAAATATTCAACTTGGGCAAAGATTGAACTTCCTAAAGAAGAATGACTGGACACTTAAGAATTAACAAATGAATTTATTGTACAGTTCAATAAAGACAAAATCAAATATCAGGAACACGTGTAAAATATAATGGACTCATGGCAGCATACAATGCAGATAGAATAACAACATCTAGTGCAGGAGAAGAGATGTAATAATGTTGTATTCCCAACCTCATAATTCCTGATCTCCCAACAGAAAGAACCTTAACTTTGAATACCTACTCTGGATTCTGAGTTCCTCCGAGTTCAGCAAGTGACGTCAAATCAACAAGTCTGCTCACAGAGTCAACAGTAAACAAAGTAACACATTTTACCTTTAAATGAGTTATACTGTATATACAAGTATTTGCTTTAGATCAATCAACAAAGACAAATCAACAAAATCAACAAATTTGCTTACTGATTACACAGTTCACTGTTTTAAGGAGGAGCATATACGTACTTCAGTCATCACAGATAGCTGACTAGCTTGTTGCTAACAAGAGACAAACATGGAGGCGTCCATGTTTTTTTTTTTCTACTTTGTCGCTCGAATACACGGAGGTCGGAAATTACGTCATTCCAAGCTCCGAGTTCCTGCTTCTGAGGTAAATCGAATGCACCAGTAGAACTTGCAAGCCTTTTATACAAGAGCAAGCTTTCATCTTTATGTTACTATTAACCAGGAAGCACTCTTGTGTTTGTTATTTTTTTATATAAAAACTATTCATGACAGGCAACTAGCGCAGACCAAATCACCCTGGAGGAGACAAAAAAGCATGAGTGATTGACAGTTACCCTTTAGGGCAAATCAGCAAGCAGTGTGTGTGTCCAAACAGGATAGGAAAATATACTTATATGCCATAACTACAACGGAATATATTTAATTCATGGATGAGGGAACGTCATTCTTCTGTGAACAGTCACAGGCCAGTGCATCCACACACTATGCAGTAATCAACGCTGTTTACGCCGGGAAATGACATTTTAGTGTAGGGTTTTCAACTGTTAGTTCTGAGTCATTAGTGTTCAATCATATCTTGCTGTGTTCAGTGCACTCTAATGTAATGTATTTTAATTTTACTCCGTAATAGACTAATGTACATATAATATGGGAATACGGGCATCGTGAAGTGCTAACTCCATATCACATAGCCTACTTATAGATAACATTGTTTACATAAGTTGGGTCATGGGCGGGGTTGTGAACAAAAAAGGCTAAACCTATAAATGCATGGGTGTTTCATTAATCGTTTGTACATATGTCAGGGTGTTTGTGACTTATCAGTGCCATGACGGCATTTCTTACAACATTTAAAAACAATTTAGTGTCAGAACAATTTATTGAACATAACAAAATAATACAATAAGGTGCACTGTATGGCCAAAAGTTCATGGATACCTGAGCATTAGTTTTACTATTACAATAAGCTCCACTCTTCTGGGAAGGCTTTCCACTAGATTTTGGAGCGTGGCTGTGGGGATTTGTGATCATTCAGCTACAAGAGCATTAGTGAGATCAGGCACTGATGTTGGTGAGGAGGTCTGGGGTTCAGTCGGTGTTCCAGTTCATCCCAAAGGTGTTCAGTGGGGTTGAGGTCAGGGCTCTGTGCAGGACACTCGA
>CM040472.1:2563651-2624751 GCA_022758105.1 Pangasianodon gigas | reverse complement strand
GCGTGGCTGTGGGGATTTGTGATCATTCAGCTACAAGAGCATTAGTGAGATCAGGCACTGATGTTGGTGAGGAGGTCTGGGGTTCAGTCGGTGTTCCAGTTCATCCCAAAGGTGTTCAGTGGGGTTGAGGTCAGGGCTCTGTGCAGGACACTCGAGTTCTTCCACTCCAACCTTCACACACCATGTCTTCATGGAGCTCACTTTGTGCACAGGGGCATCGTCATGCTGGAACAGGTTTAAGCCTCTTAGTTCCAGTGAAGGGAAATTGTAAAGCTACAGCATAGAGAGACATTCTGTACAATTGTGTGCTTCTAACTTTGTGGTTACAGTTTGGGGAAGAAGCACATATGGGTGTGATGGTCAGGTGTCCACATGCTTTTGGCCATATAGTGTATATCTTGTTGTATTGTACACTGGGTGAGGAACACTGGGTGAGTTGGCACCCTGACCGACACATTGACGAGATTGAAAGGGGAAATGAGGTCCCAGTTTGCTAGTGACTTTGCATTTTAAGGCTTGGCTGAAAGTGTACAGAGGAAGGAAAGCCTGAGGAGGAGAGAGAGACTGAGGAAGAAGAACTGGCAGTCCTAACTTACAAAAGAGTGGGCATTGTGACCTGCAGGAAACAGAGCAGCTCTCCAGAAGACACATCCACAATATGAAACTGTGTGGCTGTGTAGCCACTCAAGATCATTCTGGCAAACTCACTCTGAACTGAAGTTAAAGAGAAACGCAAGCTTGAAAATGAAGTGGAGAAAGCGAAAATGTTGATTGTATGTTAGCAGAGTGAGAGAGAGAAAAAGAACGTTTCGAGTTCAGAGATATGTGATGTTTAAAATGAGACAGGGCATGGCAGGACACTTGAATCCTGACAGGATGGAAAGACAAAGACTTTCCTGATCCTCTGTTTGTGAATCTAAAAGCCTCCAGTCCGCTGAGAGCCACATGGTATGCGGGACTGAGGTTACATACACACACACACACACAGCTCAGGGAATTGCATTGTTTCCGGGTGAAGTCAATCAGTGGCTTAGTGAAGGCAGTTGGCAGGTTGGGTGTTTCAGTAACGTGTGTGTCATGAGTTCATGCATGTGAGTTTCTTGAAAACAGGTCTTATATCTTTGGTGTAATTAATAAGACATTTTTTTTTGCAAACAGACACTTTAAAGTTGAGAATAGTGGCATTCAATCAAAACACAATAGGATATTATCGTATGATAAAATCATTATAATAACAATTTAGGGCTATCCATGAATAAATTCCTAGTGCTCTTCACACAGGTTTGAAGACCTTCACTGTTGTGTTTGATCTTAACAAATAAACTGACTGATGGAGTCTGACCGCGATGACGCAACAGTGAAGGTTCACCCGCTGGGCCTCTTTCTCCCAGCCATTAAGGGGTCACACACACACACACACACACACACACAAATTACCGGAATCTAATGGAACATGTATAGGTCAGAAACGTACAGGATATAGAATGACAGATATACTGTAGGTTCTTCACACTGACTCCACAAGGGTATGTATAATTATGTGCATTATTTCATACATAGAGTTTTCAGATTTTAAGCCATTTTCTTGCTCAAGTAGTGCCTTACATGAAATATGAAATAAATTCCCAGTGAGTAAACCTCAAATCATGACTTGATGAAACAGAAACTGAAAATAGTGAAATCTTTTTTTTTCTTGATTAAGAAGTTAAATGGATATATTTCTGATATCCAGGAGTTTTAGATTAACTTCATAACGACAGGATTTTCATTATAAGAAAAGGTGGAATAATGTGACAGCTGAATATTAATTTGTTTTGGGAATTTTAGATTACAGTGTAGGAAAAACAGCGAGAAATTACTTTAGATTTGAATAAACAGTAAGTGTAAGGGGGGAAAGATTTGAACTACTAGTGTAGTTGCAAAAGTCGCAAAAGTCTGCATAATGTTGTTATGAATATTCTGTGTGTGTGTGTGTGTGTGTGTGACAAGAGAGGGGAAAAGGCCCAGCAGGTGAACATTCACTGCTGCGTCATCACAGCCAGACTCCATCAGTCACAGAGCCTGTGTGTGTGTGCGTGTGTGTGTGTGTGTGTGTCTTTCTGTGTGTGTCAGCATCGAACATAACAGTGAACATTTATGACAAAGACAACTTATGCTAAAATGAAAATGCTAAAAAAAATCAGTGATAATAAACAATGAGGTCATCAGGACAAACACTGCAGAGCTTTACACTACACTTTCTACCAAATGAAATTTTCTTTTCTATAAACAATATAATGTAAAAGGGCAGAAACATACCCGAGTGCCTAGGAAACCATAAAATATTTATTATATTATTTTTTTTCTGTGAAAAAGCCACACAATAATTTTCTCAATATGTTGACTCACAGGACTGAAAAGAAAACCATGTGAAATAAATACAGTAATGACAAGCTACTGTACAGTGGGGAAGGTTCAAGTAAACAGAGGGAAAGAAAAAACGAGGGAAGAAAAGTTACTATATAGAGATTGTGGATGAAGAAGAGGAGGGCAGAAGAATTTTTTATTAGATTTTTGTTAAAATTCATTCATTCAGTCATTTGAAACTTTTTTCCACTAGCAAACATTACAAATTATACCTCAGTAAAAAATTTGCTTTTTGACTTTTTTTTTTTCTCAAAATATGACTTTATCTCAAAATATTGCTTAATTTTTCTTGCATTATTCCTCATAATATCAGATATTATGACTTTTGTCCCAAAATATTATGTTTATTTTTTAAACAGTGGCCCTAAAACACAATTGCACACTGAAGACTCTTCTTTCCACACGGTTGTGTATCGACTGATTGCCTTGCTGGTAGCGTCTTGCTCGTCTGCCTTCAAGCAGTTGTGTCACTTCGTAACAGCATGGAGTAGTTCATTACAGCAGTGACTTGTGGGTAGAGCTGCACTGACATTACGGAAAATAATCCATACAATCGCAAACAGCAGCCATTTTAAAATACATATACAGTACTGTGCAAAAGTCTTAGGCACTCTATTTTTTGTTATAGATGTTTGTTTTATGACTTCTGCATTACTGAGTCATTAAAAAAAACATTTTATATTTCCCAACATTACTTTTCCAACAACATTTTAATTAAATGTTACAGAAAAATGTTTATATGTCAGGAAAGAAAGTAAAATTTTACATAACAGACCACTTTTCAGCCAAAAAGCATAATGAAGGGTTTTACTGCAAAGAAAAGTGTGATAGTCAGCGTGTCCAGAGGAACTGTGGCTGATTTTTTTCAACCCAAGCAAAGCGGTGTCACACCAAATCTTTTTTAGTTTATTACTGATTACTGCTCTCTGTACTGTTTTGTATGTAGAAATGTTTAATTGCATTATTTTTGAAGACATTGTTTGGTTTCACAGCATTTCTTTGCATGTGCCTAAGACTTTTGCACAGTACTGTGTATATAATTTGTATTTTCATGGTGGTCCTACACAACCTCCTACTTTTGTCCAGTCTGTCTTTTATACCAGGGCCGTAACCACCATAGGCACTGAGACATTGTCCACCCCAATATTTGATATTTTTGATGCTGCACTCCATTATTCACTGCTATGTATGTTCTTAGGATGACAAAAAGTTAAAAAAGTTGTTAGGGTTTTGGTCTGCTTCGGAGGTCTAGCAGCGCTCGTCAATGTCAAAATGTTTACGATGGCTAATCAAATGAAAGAAGGCGGGTTTTACTGTTCACAGAAGCCGCGCGTGACGCTTCAGTTTTAAGAGTAAAAGAATGTGAGGTAAGATGCAAGCTAAGCAGCTAAAGTTTAAAATTTGACAAATGTTTTAGGATAGAAACGTTAAATGACCGACAGTAATATCCAGGGATGCAAACATTTACGTGATTCATGTAAAGTAATGCGTTATTGTCAATGTGACGAGACGACAAACATTAACAGAGCTAAGAATGAATTAAAAATGAATATGTGCATATTGTGAATACATACGCACTGACCTCACTGTAGTTATTTTGGTCCTAAATGTAAAGGTCTTACATTGTGTGTGTCTATATACATATATGTATATATAAAAATGTAGGCCTTTATTACATAGAGAACCAAAAAGGACCATTACATTTGTGACACCCCCTCCCCCTCCACCAAATGGTTTGTTCTCCCCCAGTGCTGAAGATGTGGTTGCGGCCTTGTTCTATACAAGGAGTTGGGCTTGTGGAGCAGGCGAGCTTTTATTATGAAGCGGGGACTTTTACACTGACACGCTGCTGAGTGAGAGTGCAGGCAGTGAGTCAGTCACGCGCACAGCGGCCAGAGGGAGCGCGAGACCGACTCAGCGTCACTCAGGCGCGCGCACATATAAAGCACCACTACCTGTAGCGTCTCTGGCTGATGCGCACACACACACACTCTCTCTCACACGCTCACACACACACACATACACACATACATATGCACACACACACACACACAAACTCACACACATACTCACACACACAACTCCACTTTTACTGCTGAGGAGCTCCAGGAGTGAAGCGCGCGCGGGGGGAAAAGTGAAGGTACACACTTTACTTTTTCTTTGCAGTTTGTCAGAGATTACTTTTATTTAAAAAGTAATAAACAGCGTCAGTTGCATCCTTTAGTAAATGTCATTTAGTCCTCAGGCGGTTTAAATACTGACTTTTTAACTGTTAAACTGTCGCATGTTGTTGGTTTTGGAGTGATGTGATGGATCAGTCACAGTGGAGTGAGTTTTAATGGGACAGAAGAAAGAGAGATATGATGGGAGATGACATGTGAGGAGCAGAAGGAGGTAGATGCACCTACCTGTTATCTACACTGCAGGTAGATTCACCTCACACACCTGCAGTAATGTATATCCCTGCTTCAGGGGCTCTTTATGGGGAAAATGTCTGCAATGAGGACAGGAGAGGGTTAGAAGAAGTCTGAGGAATAGTGCTGGTCAGGACACAGTTTCCTAAAATCCTCATAAAGTTTAAGAGAAGTGGTAAAGAGAGTCATTAATGTGATGCTCGCTATGTCAGGTTAGATTATGCTTTTTTTTTTTTTTTTGGAAACTCAGCCCAGTACAGTAATAAGCTCTTCATGGAGGACGAATCTAAAAACTTAGCTCCGTCCTGCAGTGCACAGTCTTTGGTTGGTACAGTAATGATGATGAGTTGGCTAGTTTATAAAAGGCCATTGTATTAACTGCTTTCATGCCAGTGGGGTGCTGACCGAGGGTTTGGCTCTCGTAACTTTTTCTCGCTGGATGAGTTTAACCCTATTCAGATCTGCTTCTTTCCTTTCTCTCTGTCTCTATTGAGAGTGCGTGTGCGCGGACGCAGAGGAATGCGAGCCCAAGACATTCCTCTCTGTAACGGCCGAGGAGACACCGCCATCAAATGGGATTACCAGGAGAAAGAGTGAGAAAGAGAGGGAGAGAGAGAGAGAGAGGGAGAGATTGTAGTCTCAGTGAGCCATGCTCCGTGCTGCCTCTAAAAGGAGGGTGAAAAGAAAACAGTCTGGATCTATTTTATGTGGTGTGTAAGCAATTACAATGTGACAGAAAGAGAGAGAGAGAGAGAGATGGGGGGATGGTTAGTAGGACAAGGAGAATGAGAAAAGTCGTATAATGCAACGAAAGAGTAAGGTGAACCGTGTGCAAGCGGAGACGTTTGTACGAGTGAGTGAGCGAGCAGAAAGAAAAGAGAGAGTGCATGGGGTTAAAGGGCGGGGTGCTGGAACGTTAAACAGCAGTGATCGTCGAGGCCATGCAAACTTGCATGAGGTGAAGGAGGAGAGAGAAAAGGATGAGAAGGCAAAGAGAAAGGCCACGAGAGAGATTGTGGAAAGTTTATGGAGCTTTTCCTGCATCTCTGGAAGGAGAGCAGAGCACAGTGCCAGCACGTACAGGGAGCCAGCACATGGGGTTTTGGGTGGGAGCCTGAGACGGAGATCAGATTTGGGTCAGGCAGGAACAAGCTCAGCTAATGCCTTTAGTGGCGGGAAGTGAGTGTTTAGCTTTTGTGAAGTACAGGAGGTGAATAACATATTTGTCAGAGGTGTCAGGTCAGGTTATAGTGCAGCGTTAGGTAGTTTGAAGGTTGAGAAATTTCAGTGATTGAGTAGGAAAATGACAGATCAGGGTTTTATTGGATCGAGTGTGCCAGACTGCTTCTGACTGACAGGACTGTTATTACACTCAGACATGTAAGAAATCTTGTTTCACTCCGTGGTGAGACCATGCAGACGTGTGTGAGATATGTGAAAAGCCAAAGTGACTCAAGAGGCTTGCCAAAACATTCTAGCCTTTCATTTTTATTGCAATTGGAGAATGTAGGGATGGGGGGCTGAGAGACTGGTTTTACAGGAACCTGGAGGAAAGAAAAAGCAGTCCAGGAGCTAAAAATGATTTTCAGTCAGGCATTTTCAGTGTGATCAAACTTCTAGACTAAAACAGTTTTACAGAGTTGCCTTTGCATCGTTCAAATCTAAGAAAAACAGACTTGTTTAGTAATGCTGGTCGTTTTTCAGTTCTGTGCACCTTGAAAATTTATGAACAGAGCATTTCCGAGCATCATTTAAACCCTGTATTCCTGTAAACCTTTATTCTTGTTTTGTAAAGTTATATCAAGAATCAGAAAGCCAAAAGTTAACTGGACATGTGTTTCATTTACTTTACGTTATTACAAATATGTCTAGAGGTCAGTGACGTCACCGACTGGGTGAACGAACACATTATTGCCTGTTTCAAGGTGAAAAGGTTTGGTAGGAGCTGAAGTGATACATTTTTAGATATTTCAAATGTTCTTCGGATCACAGACTGATGATCGGTGACAATGAGTCATGAAGTCTGGAAACAGGCATTTCAGTTAGAAGATAATATTTATGTATAGGTTCCAGTCACTTCACAGTAACTTCTTAAACCCATCTGACTCAGAACGGGTGGAAAGAAGAAAAATCTGAACAGATTGAGACAGAGGGTTAGTCATAGCTTAGTCTGCCTCAGAGCAGCTTCAGAGTTCGGGAGCGGTGATGTCATGAAGATGTAACTATGACGGAAAGGCGAGCAGAGCACGAGTGCAGGTGTGTCTTTTTTTTCATGAACTTCCTCACAACTGTGACACACGCTGCTTAGTCTGAGAATGTCTACACAGTCTGAGAATGAGACATGTTTCGGCTCGAACACGTCTTCATATCTGTTGTTTGCTGGAACAAAGTGCTCCCAGGTTTGTTTTATCTGCGTTGTGTTAATTGCCCATAAATCCTGGGAATAAAATGGGGAATAAATCCATCATGCTTTTCATTACCAGGTTTATTAGTGACATTTACTTAGTTTTTTTTTTTTTTAAATTTAATTCTGTCTTTGTTTGAAATGCACCTGTTTGAAGCACGAACGTCAAACTTAATCATCATTACCAACAGATGCACTTGCGCACACACAAACACACACACATGCACATACTTTTGTACCCTGCTTCTGTTTACAGAGGGAATCCAGTGATCATCAGCTGTTTACACTCAACAACTTCCTGTCTTTCAGCAGCTATTTCCTGCTCTTCCACTGCACACACACACACACACAGTAATTGTGCAGTCATTTGCCTGTTTCTCTCAACACATGCGGTATTCCACTTACCACAGAAGTCGGAATGACGCCATTTTCGCCCTCCGTGCATAAGTAAGAAGTGCTGACATCGTGAGCAGTAATGTTGATTCGACGTCACTTGCTGAACTCAGGGTTGAGGAGACCATCCGGAGTTCCTGAGTAGGAATGCTGAATTGAGGGGGCATTTTCTTTGTTTTTGTCCTAGTCGGAGGTCGGAGATCCGACCTTTAGTCGAATGTAACAGTACGCACTGACCCGCAGCAGTCCACGGTAGTGTGGTGTCTGAAACAGTGCTTGAATACAGTCATTAAAATCTGAGAATGATTTGTCTCAGTAAAGTCTTTGGGAAGGATGCAGACTTGTCTATTAGGGATAAAGATCTATAAGGGAAATGAAGCAGGGAGGCAAATGCTGCCCTTCGTAAGTTCACTCAGACTGGTATTAATATTAAGACAGTGTGGTACAGTGTATGAGGTGGGACATTAACTGACACCACCAGTCAGGCTTGGCTCACTGATTTCCTATATGCATGACCGCATCTTGTATCATATGACTGATGAACTAATTAACCAGTCCTGGTTCTGTCATGTATTTAAAGGTCACATTGCTAATAAATGTCAGTCACAATAGATATGCATTTGCACAACTTAGGATGTAGTGATATATCCAATTTATAATGCTATAATGCAAAAAAAAAAGGCTTAAGAATACAGTCTCAGTTTTTCCTGCACAATTTTTCTCACTAAACTGATCTTGGCCAGTAGGGTAGTGTAGCTAATACAGCAGTTTCCTGAACTGTCTGCTCAGCGTTGCTGCTTGGATGAGCAAAGAGAAGAAAAGATTCAGCAGAGCAGCGAGAGAGTGCAGAGGGAGGAGGAATGGGCAGAAAGTGAAGGATAGGACCAAAAAAAGAAGAAATAAGTAGGGGATGGTGAATGGCATGTGTTTGTGTGTACAATGATGGAGTAGTTTGTTGGACAGAAGTGCAAATTGACAACACTGCTCCATCGGCATGGCAACAAGGAGGCCTGCTCCATCTCCTTCTCTGGCCTCACCAAGCCACAAACCATCAGAGCACGAGAGAGAGAGAGAGAAAGAGAGAGAGAGAGAGCAAAGTGGAAGAATGTAATTGAAATGTCTGAATTAGGATTGCGTCTTAAACAATTCCTGTAATCGCCTGAAAGGATTATCTGGCTCATGAAGATGGCCACATGATAAAAATTCTCCACCTTTTAAGGCAAATAAATAGATTCTGGGTTTTATGATCTGAAAAAAAACAGAGAGTGGTATTTTTAGAAAGTGGGTTTTTTATTACGAGGGTTATTAATAGCCCAGGAACACAGGAGAGGGTATTTTTAGAAGGTCCTCGTAATTTCAGACACGCAAAACGTCTTTCGGAGAGGAAGGGGAGGAAAACAGATGAAGGAGAGATGAGCTTCTTTTCTGACCTAAAAGGGAACATGAGAGAAAAGGAAGAGAAAGAGAATATACATCACTGAACCCAGTTTAAGGAGTTAATGCAAATCATTTGCTGAATTAGACCAGATCTTACTGCACTTTCATGAAGGAAGAAAGAGAACAAGCAGATTTCTGTGTGTGTGTGTGTGTGTGTGTGTGTGTGTATGTATAGTGGGTTCAGAAAGTATTCAGACCCCTTCAGTTTTTGCACATTTTATTGTGTTATAGATTTAAACTATAATGGATTAAATAACTTCTTTTGCCATTAATCTACACTCAGTAAACTATAATGACAAAGTGAAAGCAAATTTGCAAATTTTTGTAAAGTTATTTAAAATCAAAACCTGAAATTTCTCAGTACTTTGTAGAAGCACCTTTGGCAGCGATTACAGCTTCAAGTCTTCTTGGGTAAGTCTCTACAAGCTTTGCACACGGATTTGGGCTGTTTCTCGCATTCTTCCTGGCAGATCTTTTCAAGCTCAATCAGACTGAATGGGGAGCAGCTGTGAACTGCCATCTTTAAGTCTCTCAGTGATGTTCTATGGAGTTAAAGTCTGGGCTTTGGCTAGGCTACTCAAGCACACAAGCAAGGCTACTCAGAGACTTGTTCCGAAGCCACTCCAGCGTTGTCTTCGTTGTATGTTTTGCTTCGGGTGTTGTGCTGAAAGGTGAACCTTCACCCCAGCCTGTGGTCGTGTTCATTCTGGAGCAAGTTTGCTTCAAGGACCTCTCGGTATTTGGCTGCATTCATAGTTCCATCAATTACAACTAATCTCCCCATCACTGCTGCTAAGAAGCAACTCTATAGAATGATGCTGCCACCACCATGCTTCACTGGGATTGTATTAGCCAGTTGATGAGCAATACCTGATTTTCGCCAGAGGTAGTGCTTGGAGTTCAGCTCAAGAAGTTCAATTTTTGTCTCATCAGACCAGAGAATTTTTTTCCTCATGCTTTCGGAGTCCTATAAGTGCCTGCCATATGATTTTTACTCAGGAGTGGCTTCTGCCTAGCCACTCTACTGTTGTCCTCCTGGCAGGTTCTCCCATGTCTGCTGAGGTCTTCTGAAGCTCTGTGGCCACAGGATTCTTGGTCACCTCCCTGATCTCTCTGATCCGTCTCCTTCTCTGGCCTCACCAAGCCACAAACCATCACAGCATAGGAGATAGAGAGAAAAAACCCCAAGGTGGAAGAATGCAGTTGAAATATCTGAATAAGGATTGTGTGTTTCATTTCTATAATCAGCTGAAAAGATCACCTGGATTATAAAGATGGCCATGTGATGGTAGTTGGACTAATACAATTTTTCCCACCTTTTAAGGCAAATGAATAGCTTCTGGGTTTTATGACCTGAAAATAAAAGAGTGGTATTTTTAGATACCAGTGGCCATTGGGTTCTTGGTCGCCTCCATTACCAAGGCCCTTCTAGCCCAGTTACCAGACAGTTGGCCGGACAGCCAGCTCTAGGAAGAGCCCTGGTGGTTCATGGTGATTCCAGACTTTAGAAATGCTTTAGAAATGGTTTTATGCCCTTGCTCAGATCTATGTCTCCACAATTTGCAAACTGGGGAGGTCTACAGAGAGCTCCTTGGACAGCATGGCATGGTTTTTGGTCTGACATGCACTGTGAATTGTGGGACTTCATACACACAGGTGTGTGCCTTTCTAAATCAGTTGAATTTGCCACGGGTGGACTCCAGTCATGTTCTAGAGACATCGCAAGATAATTAAATCAAAAAGGGTGCACCTGAGCTCAATTTCATGTTAAATTACTTTTATAACACAATAAGATGTGCTAAAGCCAAAGAGGTCTGAATACTTTACAAACCCAGTGTATGTACAGTGTCCTCCAAAATATTGGCACCCTTCATGAAAATGAACAAAAATTACTATGTAAAAGGAATAATACATGCAACCAGTGATTTGAGCTCAGACATACAGGGACAATCTTGGTCTATTTGAAAGCTTTTAAGCGCCTTTATGTTCTTAGGTTTGTGCATGTGGTTGTGCCTCTTCAATTCAGACCACACGTTTTCAGTAGGGTTCAAATCCTGATACGGAGACATTTAATTTAGCAAAACATTGAGTCTGTGTTTCTTTAACCATTTCTGTAATGTGTAGAAGTATGTTTGGCTTATCTTCTTGTTGAAAGCTCTATCTATGGCCAAGTCTGAAACTCCTGGCAGAGGCAACCAGGTTTGGGGCTGAAATATGGCAGCCACTTGGGTGAAATTATTTTGACACATATTTTGAGAGGAAATACTGTTATTTTAAAAAGTAATCCTGTTGTTTGACTGGGCATTTATTTTATACAGTCTTTTTTTTGCTCATTTGTCTGAATGGTGCACTGGAGAGCACTGTGTGTGTGTGTGTGTGTGTGTGTGAGAGAGAGAGAGAGAGAGAGAGAGAAAGATGATGTGTGCATGTGCGCTCAGAACAGAACCAAAAAAGGAATGAAAGCAAAGCGCCTCAGAGGGCCGAGTCCGAGTGTGTTTCAGCCACTGCCAAACTATTCCTGTAAAAGTGCACTTTCGGTGGTTGCACACTCCGGACACGGCAGGAGAGGGGAGGGAAATGAACGAGGGGCTGAAGGGAAAGTCACAATGAGAAAGAAGACACCATTGTGTGTTGTTGCAGGGTTAATCTATGTGGAAAGCATGGATCTTGTGGTAGTGACCCCAGGGCTGATCTGGGTTCAGAGCTTTTATTCACTGTCTATAAACACTGAGATTGTACAAGCACAGCCATACGCACTGTTTTTTTTCTTCAGTTTTATTTTGCATTATTTAAAAATCAGTTTCATTCTATATGAACAAAGCACATTCAGCACAACACAGCCTCTCTCCTACTTTTTCTCTCTCCCCCTGTCCTTCTTTCTCTTTTTCTCTGTCTGTTTTCAAGGTCTTATCAGGTCTGTCAGACTCATTTCAGCTGCAAGAGGAGGGAGGGAGAGAGAGGGAGAGAGGGAGGGCTTCCCCCTCGATTTTAAAAAGTAAAAAAGAATAGGGAGCAGAAACCAGAGTGACTAGCTGCTCCACATCTGGAAACAGTTAGGCTAAAATGTGCTTGGAGCCTACTGACAGAGCAAGGGAGCAGCCTTCATACCACACATAAACCAGTATGAAAGAGAGAGGAAGCTTGCTTGCTTGCCGTACTGCTTTCAGTCATTGTGAAGTGTTTGCTTTGGTTTTTAAGGAATAATGTCACGCAGGTTCTTCTGAGAGTTACACCTGAGTAGGTTTACAATGACATGGACGAACTGCTTGTTCCAAAAGCTTTTTGATTCAGTATGATTCAGGAAGTTGGACAGGGTGTTCCTTTTGTGGACCTTCTACTTTGTGGACCTTCTACTTTCCACTAAACAAACATTTATTCACTGCTTATGAACTGCCGTGATAAGCCACGAGGCATCACTGAGATGTGTTCACTTCAGCTGAATAACCAGTAAACAGCAGGCTATACATAAAGTCTACTTTTTCCTTACATATCCCATACAGGTGCTGTTTTTATCAGTCTTCGTTGTGGACTGAAGTAAAGCAACGGGCATGCTAACTTGTATTGGCTTAACTTGTGTAGACAGAATTTCAGGCAGTACGGTCTTTATGACAGACCTAAAGGTTTTCTGATATATGTTGAATTGGAGCTACTGAATTAGAGGTGAAGCTCTGGGTGAAATTTGAGCTCTCTTATAAATAACCTTACAAATAATGTCTTAAAATATGTTCATATATTAAATTATGTGCCACACACATACACACCTAGGGGTGAGTGATATGATGATCTTAGATTGTGAACAATTAAAATGTTTTAAAAACCAAGATGGAAAAAAAATTGTGATAAAATTTGGATCGTGATCCAGCTGTAATATGATATTTTGGTCAGATTGCGCACCATTAGACACACCTGACCATTCACTTTAGAGAAAACAAGGTACAAACCCAGCCCTGAGATGTGACAGTGAAGATGATTACATGTTTGATCTGATAATCTTACCCTGCCATGGGCTATGACTTCCTTCTAAGGAAATGGAGACAAACACAACACAAATGCACTAGTTGCACACCAACACACAAACGTGTACCACACACGTGACATGCGACTTTCCTAATCCTTTCAATGGGGATGTGCAAAAGTATATCATTTAAGAATCAGCTCATCTGTTCATTGGACCAGTCAGCTATTCGGTCTCATGGAAGGCCTGTTTAGGGCTGTATAATGAGGTTGGTTTAGGGTCCAATGTCCACCTGACACCTGTCCTTAATGCCTTACAGTCACACCCACAGTGTTTCTTATGCTGTGTGTGGCAGTGTACAAAGTCCTTCTGCACTTTTCCTGAAATCAGAAGCCTGAGCTCAGCCTACTGGCAGGTGTATAGTGTGTAGTGAAACACAGGATTTAATACCAAAATATAACAGCAGAATACATTATTACTATTATTATTACTATTATTATTATTATTATTATTATTATTATTATTATTATCCACAGGTGACAAATATGTCCAGCTTGCTCTTTTCATTCTGGTCACGAGAGCTTGTAAAAATAAAACTGAAATGGCTCGTACTAATTACTACTCAACATTTTCACATTATCTAGAACCCACACCAGACCCCTGTTTGAACCTCCCGTGTTCTGCATGTGCCACTGTACGCTCTGTGTGTGTGTGTGTGTGTGTGGACTCGCACTCATAGGCAGTGTCAGGAAATAGTTATCTACAAGCAACAATGCTACTAGATTAAATACCTAATTTAGCATGGCGGGTAACCTCCGGTATGATTGAGTGTAATAACTAGCATCGGCCGATATAAAATAACAAGCAATGATGACGAGCAATTGCAGCAATTCATATTATTAAACATAGCTATTTAATTCAATGATAAATTGATTACTGTATGCCCATTAACCTTAACTAACTAAATATTTCCAGAAACAAACTGAACTGGGAGTATAGTGGATTGAGGCCTCTGTATCTGTTTATTATTATTATTATTATTATTATTATTATTATTATTATTATTTTGTTTTTACAGTTAAGTAATGCTAACTACTTCTTATTAATACTGTTTTACAAATCGAAAAGCAAAATCTGTGTTACAGCGTATCATACACAAGCATGTACATTTGATTTTGAGCAATAAATTCGCTGTAAAAGTGAAAACCTCACAGTTGCTTTTCCTCAGTTTGAGAAAGTAGCTCAAGTGTAGCTCATTTTTTCCTAGTTTTATCAAAAGGTTCATTCGGCTGTAGCTACGTTGAATCATGAGTAGCTTGTAGCTTGATGAGCTTGATAACAATTGCAGAGTAGCTTCCCCAACACTGCTCACAAGCTTAAAAGTGATGTGTTTGAATCCTTAAAAATGATTCAGAAACTCGTTGTCTTTGGTTTTTAATGTCATTCAGTGACTGACTCCAAATCCCGAAATGTAGTGTAGAGATGTCACTCATTTCATCTGATTTCATCAGACTATCGAGCGTAGAGATGCTGAAAAGAGAAAAGTTGTTGGAGCACGAAGATAAGAAAGATGGGAGACGCAGGATATGTATGCTCTTTAGAATTCTTCTTAAAACTCTTTCTTAACAATATATATTTTTGGTGTTTGGAAAACAGCTACAAGCCCTGTACAAGGGGGGTTGCGTGACTATTCAATTTTGCTAGTCGATCAGTAGGCCTAATTAAAAAACACTAGTGCATTAGTCAACTTTTTCCAAGAGCAAAAAAAAACTGGTTAAAGAGTTAAAAAAAAAAACTGGTTACAAGAGTAAGCAAAAACTGGTTAGTGTAGTACACGTCATACAAGAGAAAATGTACAATTAAAGCAAAAGAAAATAAAAAATACTTTCCCAGCATAGCTTTACACAATGTGCAATGGTGTGTAGAATTTGTTTTTTTTTAAACCAGCTGCCTGCATTTATTTACCATCTGTCTCGCTGTTTTTTCCCACCATCATGCCACAGCAGCGACTAGTGAATGTATTAAAAACTACTATAATATATATTTTATATATATATATATTATAGTATGATTTATATATAATATAAAAATCAGTATAATACATGTCATCATCTAATAGTTCATACTTTTAAAATGTTCCTGTAAGCGCTTTTCTTCCTAGAGTTCTTCCTATTCTACTTTCAGAGCCTAGGTGATTGGTGTTAATCAATGGATAGGTATTAATATGTTATAAATGAAGAGCTTTAGTTTACGGCTCTTTAAAGGCTCACAAAAATACTGACGTGATCCAGGCACGAAAATACTGATGTGACGCCCCTGTTGTAATCTGTTTATAATATTGTTGACTGAAAATATTCTAAACAAAAAAAAAAAAAAATCTAAGATACTTAAGCAGTGAGTTGATCATCCTGAACATTACGTTTCCAGCCATTAATGTTGGTGTGAGTACACACACACACACACACACACACACACACACACACTTAATGTTTATAGAGCTTATAGAGCCATGGTTCTCATAGTGAGGTCCATAAAGCATAGCTAGGGGGTCCCTGATTTTCTCATTTTAAGTTATTATGTCTATAAAATAATGTCAAGTAGAATTTAATGATCATTTTAATAAAAATGGAAAGCTGAAAAACAGAAAACAAACTCTGGCTCTAATAAATAGGCAAAATATTACTGTACACATTTAATGTGCCTTTGTGAAATAAATCTGTACTGAGTGGTTTTTTTTTTTCCAGGGTTCCCTGACTGTAAAACGTTAAAGCTAAAGCATACACTCTGTTCTACAAAGTCTTTGCGTTTTATGACCCACATCTTGACAGGCCATCAGTTCTGAGAGGGAGAGCCATTTTGTGTTTACGCCCTAGAGCTCTGAGCACAGCCTGAAAATGCTGATGTTATTCCCAGAACAGACTGTGTGGCCCTGCATCACACGAAAAACATCTTCAGAATGTCAGAACAACATTTATGGTCTTACACTCTGGGTTTTTTTTTTTTTTTTTTGGCCTCATACAACGGTCAACATTTCCGGAATGCAAATGTTGAAGCAACGTTTTGTGTGTGGTAGAGTAGGAAACTAATTATAGAGCAGCTACATCAGATGCTTGATCACGGTGGTACTTCCAGAACATTGTTGTGAGGTTGGTTTAATGCTGTGGCACAGTTAGAGCCATGTTTTTGAAGTGTAGGGGGAGGATGTGGAAGGCTACGGGCGCATGTAAAGGATGTGCAGATTACAGCCTGGAGAGGTCTCATCTCTGACAGCAGGAAAACACTCAGCATGAGTCGTCACATTCACATTCAGCTGAATCAGGAATGTGGTTTATGGATGAGTTTGAGAAGTGGAACCAAGCAGGATCCATTTTAGCCAAATGTCTCATCATGCCAGCTAATCAAATGTTGAGTACTTGATTTTTATTTTTTTTTTACAATACTGATTGACATCAGCAGCAGCTTGTGAGCATAGATTTTGGTGCGGCTGGTTGACATGAATAATGACATAGCCTCAAACAAAATGTAGTTGAGAGGTTATCACATTTGACTTATGCTACAGGCTATTATCTAGTGAATTTTTAGAGGAACCCTGTAATAGTTGAGCGTTGACAACATAGCATACAGTCTAGCAGCTCATTCTGAGCAGTTTGTTTTTAGACATAACTTTGTTCAACTGTATTTGATACAGCAAGTGTGTTTCCCAAAGACCTAATATCAGTAACCAGGGTTGCCAGGTTTCAGCAAAAAACATTTTCTAAAACTAGCTCAAAAAACCTGGGCATTGGAAAAAGGAGACACATTTTTCATCTTTTTCTCAGACGTTGTGTGGGAAAACAAAGACATCGCATTTCTGATGGATGAACATTATCTTCTACACAATTTCCCTCTTTATCAATATCTTACAACAGAAATTGTTCTGTACATCATAGATACACTGTCTGCACTTATAATTTGCCTTTGTTTACAGAGATTTATTAGATTTACTTCTGATTATTTGCTATAAAGCAAGGCCTCAGAGTATTTTTAAATTGGCCCAATTTGGCCTAAAAATTGTGACCCTGGCAACCCACGGCAAACAGGCATTAACTGTCTTAACTGAAAATGTTCATAGAGTGAACATGGAGAATTATGATTTCTGTCCAATGGGTGTATAGAGTTAGAGTTTGGTGCAGTTCCCATTTTTGACCACTAGGTCAAATCTCTATTGCGCTAAATGGGGCAGTGAGCACGCTGCCCCATGATTTCACATCTAGAAAGGTGAGCAAATCTTATGGCTTATCTTGTGGCTTATATCTGTCAAATCACAACATTATTTAAATTGCTGATCACTCAAAAGAGGTCATTAGTATTTCAATGTCCTTTAAAATGTATGAAATTGAGAATAAGGACTTTATGAAGATTAACATTTGTTGAATGGATTATATATATGGAGGCTCTGCTCCATATGTATACGAACAGGAGGACGAACAGTGACTGATCCACAGTTTCCTTTTTATTCCATCCTGCAGGAACGCAGAACAACTGAAGCAGCTTCACGATCAGGTCCTACTAGAGCAGCAGGAAGCGGCTAAGTGGCAGCAATTCCAGCAGCAACATCCTGAACAAAAAGCCCCGCCCCTTCCTCAGCACCAGCCACCCCAGAACATCCCACCTCCATCTCCGCCTCTTCCCCCTCCTCCCTCCTTCCAGGAGCTGGAGTGCAGCGCCATGCAGACGAGCACGTTCAACTATGCTCGGCCCAAGCAATTCATCGCCGCCCAATCTCCCAGCAGCCCCAGCGGAGGGTCGGTGAGCTACTCCACCCAGTCCTCCACCTCCTCAGGCTCCAGCCTGGCATCGCCACTCTCGCCTTCCGCTACCCACAAGCCATTTGGCCGTGTCACCCTGCCGCCTTTCCAGCCGTTGCCTAAAGGAGGCGGTATGGAGTCACCAGGCTCTCCTTCGTTCCCTCCTCCTCCTCCACCCTTCCTCAGCTCCAGCACGGTCACCTCTCCATGTGGCCCACCGCAGGACTTTCCCCCACCGCCGCCTCCACCCCCACCTCTTGCCACCACAAGTCCCACCCGTTCTGACAGCTCGTCCCCTTTCACATCCAAGCCCCAGTCACCTGCTGGGTTTTTGGTGTCTGTGCTGCCGGCCACACCCCCTGCACCACCTGTCAATGCTCTGGGGCTGCCCAAAGGAAACGGCACAGTGTAAGTACCTATGTTTTAAGTAAGTACCTTATTTTAAAGCCGATGGTATTTGATCACAATTTTGGCTTCCTCTATTATTTAAACATTGATGCATTAAGTCTCAAGTTCCACATTCACTTTTCCTTGCACAGTGTGATGTGAGAATATGCTAAATTAAATCTAACTCTGATTGTGTAGCAGCAGTAAGTAATAGTGTATAATTATAGACTGATAACGTTTAATGTGGGGAAAAAAAGCTGTTTTTTGTTGATTTAAAATGACAAATGATTAAAAAGTGATAATTTTTTAAATTCAGATTTTAGTTTTAAGGAAAAGAATTGTGATTATCATTTTAGACATTATTTGCAGCCTATTTTTTTCCCCCTCATTCTTTCAAATGGTCTAATGAAGTATAACTAAGGGCAGTAGCACACACACATCACCCTAAATAAAGCCACAGATTCACTGTCCACTGCGTGCACGCCTTTAACGTTCATCAAATGATCTGCAGCAGAGCACTGTGTAGGGAGCGTGTTGTAATTTGGAACGTAGCCGTGGACTCCTGCAGCTGCACTGTGGCTCCTGGATAGAAGATCATGTTTACATTCTTATAAAGCATGTTTATAGAGACGGAAGGACCTTTTTAAAGACAGGAGGGAATGTTTATGTGCATGCTGTGTGTGAGTATGTGTGTTCTGAGCTAAAACAAAAGGTTTTATCAAAATGTGTGTTTATACCTTAATTATAAATCACACTATCTCAAAATGAGACTGCGGAGGATGCCAAGGACTTGTTTGTGAGAGAATGGGTCATAATGAGTTTTGTCCTGCAACACACATATACACATACACACAAACGCACACTGTGCACTCACTCACTCACTCACTTTCAGTAACTATTCAGGGTCGTTGTGGATCTGGAGCCTATCCCGGGATCACTGGGTATGAGGCAGGAATACACCCTGGATGAGATGCCAGTCCATCGCAGTGCACCACAGACTCACACATTTACACACTCTTACACACTTGGGGGCAATTTATCTTCATTAATCCGCCTACTGGCATGTTTTCTCGGAGCTGGGGAGAACCCCAAGGAACTCACATGGACACAGGGAGCACATGCAGAGAAACTCTGTACAGTCAGTAAACTGAGCTCAGGATTAAACCAGGGACCTCTGAGCTGTGAGGCAGCAACACTACCAACTGCACCACCATACCACCTTGCGCACACTGTTATACCGTACAATTACTAACCCCCGCCAACTGGGCAGTGAAACCTGGTAACCTTTCTCTTATCTAATCGGAGAAATAAGAGCTCTGAATGCTTAGATTAATGTGGAGATCTTTAGTGCTGAGCCGTCTTGGCTTTATTCACGCTGATGAAATGCGTACTAAAACCATAAATTGCACTTCAAAAAGAAGTCTTTCCTTCTTCGGTGTTCCTACAATTGCCTTTTATCATAATCTCCATCTCTCACTCGTTTTTTTTTCCTCCCACACTCACTTGGTCTGATCTCTGGCATTCAGGACTCAGAATGAGGACGATTAAAGAGCACAGTGGAATTTCAGAGCTCTGATTCATTTAGAAGACTTGTGCACACATGTTCACAAAGAAAGATTTATATTTTTGTAAATATAAATCTTTAAACTTCTACATGGACACGTACTTCTGTCTACAAGTATATTTCAGCAATGGAAAAAAATACCTGCAGTTTTACTGCGACTGGAGAATGTTAAAGTGTGAATCTTTGTACATCTGTGTGTGGTTTTTTTTTTTTTGTGGTTCTATGTGGGACCAAATAAAGTTGTGTGTGTGTGTATGTGTGTGAGAGAGAGATCTTAGCATAGTTTCTGATAGACATGTCAATATTTAGTCAGCGCTCAGCTGACGTGATTTCCCACCTGGCCAGCAGACAGGGGGCAGGGCAGCCAGCAGACGGGGGCGGAGCAACCAGCGCCTGTCAGTCACGACTTTGTCTCCTGAGTTTGAGCTACAATTCCTGTGAGAGCTGGAAGAGATTTTTTAAGCAGAACAGATGTTCGCAAGGATCGACTCACTCCAGACAGGATACGTTCCACATTTTTACAACTGCTTATGAATTCTCACATGTCCATGACACTAAAGCAGTCTGATGGGTTTGGAAGGGCTTTTCTGCAACGATGGATGTTTTTCAACAATGGCCAATTGTAATAAACGGCGACACTGAGAATCACATAAGATTTCTCTACTACAATCATGCTATGCAGTCAGTCACAGTCCATGAGGAGCTTTTTTAATTTGGAGTCTGAAAGAATGTAACTGTCATATTATATATTGTATTACATTTAAATTACATTAGATAAGCCATTAATAATTTTTGCCCCAGTGAGTGTCTTGGTTTTGCATTACACTGCTATTAAACAGGTACACAAATTTCCATTTTTCTAATAGCTCTTCTTCTGTATTTTCTTTCTCTGTCCTTTTGTTGTAATTGCTGTCAAACAGCGGGTTCCTGCGTAAGAACACCCCCCGCACACCACGGATCGTAAGCGACTCCGAGATCCAAGACTCGAAAGATGCCGTCATTCAGGACCTGGAGAGGAAGCTGCGCTTTAAAGAGGAACGTGTCAGCAATGGCCAGCAGGTGTGTGTCTGTGGGTGTGGCTCGCTATAGAATAAAGGGGGATTAACATGTTTCTGACTGCAATAAACACCCGTAACTCTTAAAATTAAAGAAATATTATTGAGAACCTCATTTCAATCTACTGCATCTGTACCATATGTGTTAATATTACAAACAGTAGTTTTATCTAATGTTCAGTACTTTGTCTAATGCGAACTCACCATCCAGTTTTACACTCTGATGTATAAGGGATGATAGCATTGCGAGAGTCGAGCACCTGATTCATGGCTTGGAGAAAAAAAGTTGAGTGGGTTTTTAATTCTACAACGTGGGAAAAAAATCATGGACGCCTCTATGTTTGTCGTTTGTCAGCAACAAGCCCGCCAGCTATCCGTGATGATTGATGTATAGTTTATCTTCTCAAAACAGTGAACTGTATAGTCAGTGTTATAGATTTAACAAGAGAACATGTCTGTATGTTGACTGATCTAAAGCAAATGCAGTATATGCAGTGTAACTCATTTAAAGGTAAGAAGTGTGCTGTGATTACTGTTGATGCTGTGAGTGGCCATGTTGATTCAACATCAGTTGTGGAACTCTGAGGAACTCAGAGGAGTTGAAGACCACCCTGATTTTCTGAGTAGGAATTCTGAGTTAAGGGGGCATTTTCTTTTTTTTCTTTTTCTGGTTGGAGGGCAGGAATTACAACCTTCAGTCGATTACAGCATTAGTTATAGCAGTATCTGGGAGTCTGTGTACTGCATTAAAAATTATTTGCAAGCTTTTTTTCAGTACAAGTAAATCTCAATTCTTATTTATGGTACTCGCTAAAATACTACTGAGGAGATGGGAAGAGATCAGATCCATGGATCTCTTAGATGGAAAATGGTGGAATATTTCTGATTGAATTAGGAAACCAGCACCTCAGGATGGGGAATGTTACATATTTAAAAATACATCTGATTTCCGGCATTTTCTAAAACCTCTCAATGACTTCCTCTTTACCCATGGATAAGTTTAATAGAAGTTCCTCTGGACTGTCAATTCAGGGGCCATACCAACATCGGTCCACTTCCTGTGTGTGTTCGTAGTAGAAACCCAACCAAATGAAACACCTCCAGCACTCACTCAGCATGGTCACTAATAGTCCCCTGCAGTAAACTCATCTAAATGACAAGTGGTGTGAGAATGTGCCCATGTTCGTGTCTCAGACACACTAACCTAGGCTCTAACCCAGTAATCCTGCTTGCTTTCAGAGGTTAACCTATGAAGAGAAGATGGCTCGCAGGCTTCTGGGGGCTGACAACGCAGCCACAGTGTTTAGCACACAGCAAACAGAGGAGGAGCCCGCTACACAGGTACACACACTCAATAATATAGTATATGTTTGCTGCACTGTGTGTCACCTTTGATGTTCTGATATTACCACTGACATACACAGAGTCAGGTGTGGGACCATGAGCGTCTGATCACATTTGCTTATTTTTTAACTGAAGGAACAATGCGTTCCCTTTAATATTATTCTTCCATTAAAGGTGCAGTCTGTAATTTTCTGCAGTTATAAAGTTTGTGTCCACAACAATAATATAATTTCTAGCTATATACATTGTGAATCGCAGTATTGGCATACATCAGGTCTCAATAGGGTTCTGCCTATAAGTTCTCTATTCACGTGATGCTGAAATCAGGACCGATCAGGTAAAGCCACATGACTAGTATTATGTATTAATATGTGACCAATGAGGAAATCTGCTTATTGCTCCTTTAATCTGAACTCAACTTGCACACGGCTACTTTGTCAGGTAAAGTATGTGGCATTTTTGTAAAAGATGAGGGTGACTATGAGGTAAGTTCACGCCTGCAAATACACACCAGCATGCATAATGTATAATACACCCATAGGTATGATGTACAGTGTGAGCACAGGATGTGATGTCCTCAGATAGCGACTGCCTGTTCTCTGATCTTTCTACAGGAAAGCAGTTCAGCTGATTCAGAATTTGTCCCCCAAAAGGTTATCCAAACCTGCTCCACTTTTCTTTCTGTCTTTACCTCTCTCACTTTCCACTGGTCACTCCTGTGCTTTGGTTTGAAAGTATGCCGGCTACGTTCACTATGCTTTTTTTGTCTCACCAATCAAAGCCCATGGTCTGAGCTGTCCATAATTCAACCCTCTTTAATATTACCTTCTGAATTCAAAGCAATCTTTTGTGTATGTGATATGATCAGGAGATCTTAATGACTATAATTGGGGTGTAAGAATCAGAGAATGTGTCTGGGCCAAGATGGGCTTTGATACGCTATAAAAGATAAACACGATTTTCTCTTCCAGAACAATGTTGATTCTATGGATATCATTTAAATCTAATGTTCACTGAATGCTCAATACATCTGTGTGCAAATATGTTCATGTCTGTGCAGTATGAGTGTGTGTGTGAGCGTGAGAGAGAGAGAGAGAGAGAAAAAGAGAAAGAAAGAGAAATAAGAGGTAACTAAAAAGAGAGTATTTGAGAAAAGTGATGGAGGGTCAGGTATGTGTGTGTCCTCTACTGCAGCTGTGCCCTAAGAAGGTAATTATCATTGTGATGTGTCATTCACACACACCATCACCATTAATTTTTTGCACCATAACAAGCAAAAAAAATTAAAATACAAGAAAAAATAAAAAGGCAGAGAGTGCTGATAGTGATGGTAGAGAGAAAGCACAACATATCTCGGCCTGCCACAATATGAGGGACAGCGAGTGATCCGCTTCGCCCTTGTGTCTCTTTTAATCGTTATGATTGCTCTTCTTTATTATTATTGTTTTATATTTTTTCTTACCTTTATTAGTAAAGTTCACTTTTATTCGGTAATTTTAATCATTTTATCCTTCTTTTTTTCAGTTATTCTGTATATAGTGCCTTTATATTGTCCTTAATTTAAGTACACTATTTTTTTGTTTATTTCAATCCATTTGTATTTTTATTTTATTTTATTTTATTTTATTTCTCCTGTTTTTACACTACCCTTCTTTTACACGTGCTTTGGCGATACAAATGTACAATTATTTGTCATGCCAGTAAAGCAAATGAAAAGTGAAAAGAGAAGGTAAAGAGGAAGGGTGTACCAAAACATTACTGTGTATTAGTCATTACACAGTCATGTTGCAACCTATAAATTAGTAAATGATTAGGTTTGTGTGTGTGTGTGTGTGTGTGTGTGTGTGTGTGTGCACGCTACATTCCACATTTCTTCACGTATTTTGCCATGGTCACACTTTTCCACTTTGTAACCTCACAATTATTTTCCTCATATTTTGTGGTGCTAGTTAAACTCTAGTGCCTAGCATGTCTTGCTCTTCTAACTCTTAGTTCCCGTGTTTTTTCGGTCACAGGAGTACAAGGTGTCGAGCTTCGAGCAGCGGCTGATCAGTGAGATCGAGTTTCGGCTGGAACGCTCCCCAGTGGAGGAGAGTGACGATGACGTCCAGCACGATGACAGCCCGCTGGGAGACTGTGTGGCACCCTACTTCGACCACAAACTCAAACACTTCAAAGTGTTCGAGGGCATGCCTGTCACCTTCAGCTGCAAGGTCATCGGAGACCCTAAGCCAAAGGTCAGAGGTCACCACAGTTGTTCTGAAATCCCAGATTATCGGTGTTGCGAATATTTCCAGGAAATGCAAACTCTGTGAGGTGTCTCAGAATAAGAATATATGATATTATTTTTGGATTTACAGTACATGTGGTATGAGAAGGGTTTGAGCGAGAAAGAGAGAGAGAGAGAGAGTTAAAAAGAGTAAAATGAAACAAGACAGGGATTAGTGGTGGAGGTTTAGTATTATTATTAAAGTTGATGTTTGTCTGCTGCTGACAAGTCATTGCTGGGATTCCTGCCATATATGGCTGTGATGCTTTCTTTCGCACTGAGTCTCTCTCTCTCTCTCTCTCTCTCTCTCTCTCAAACACACACACACAGTGCATAGGAACACACTTTACTTCCCATCATTCATTCTGTTTCTAGCCACTGACAGCACGAGAGTGAAAGCAAACAAGCAGTGATCTTTATACTTGGATATTTATGAAAAAAAGAATGATGGATAATGTTGTTTACATGTTCAGTGGGTTTGTGTCTGTGTAGGTGTACTGGTTTAAAGATGGAAAACAGATCTCAAAACGGAGCGAGCACTACCGCATCAGTCGAGATCCGGATGGTACCTGCTCTCTGCACACAGCTGCTGCCTCTCTGGATGACGATGGCAACTACACTATCATGGCTGGCAATCCTGGGGTATATCTGCATGCCTGATTGCTTCATTTTGGCCTTAGGATCTAGATTAGATCAAATTCTAAGGCTGTTAAGGCAAAATTAAAAATATGGGTTCCAAGGACATAAATATGATGAGGCGAAATATGTTTGTGAGGGAATAATGACTCCCTTATGAATGTATGTAATTGCTACACACCTACACAGTACTATGCACCATTAACACGCATCCATACACACATTTATTAAGTTGCATCTCACACCCCTTATGCATTAATGCTAGAAACATGTTAACCCATTAACATCTCACATCTCACACATAACACATCTCAGGATGTATTAGTGAGCCCAGACTTTACTTAGAGTCCTCTGTAGTTCTATACACTACTTTTGTATTAAAGAATACATAGGTTGTGAATAATCTGCTCCCTGTCTTGCGTTCTCTCAGGGCAGGGTGAGCTGCACCGGCAGGATGATGGTGCAGGCAGTGAACCAGAGGGGGCGGAGCCAGCGCGCTACACCTGGCCACATCCGCAGGTACACAAGCTCCACCCTTTCTTGAAGCATAGCCATACCCGTCATCTGATCTGTAATAGCAGCCTTTTGATTTCCTGTTCTGTAATTTATAAAGGTTGAGATCATGATAGTCGTTTCTGTTTGATATCTAACCTCTCCTGGCTTCATCTTGGCTTTATAAGATTATACTGAGAGAGTTTAAGGACACCTGCATGTTTTGACACTTTTCAAAAAGCTGGCAACCGATAGAGAACAGTGTGAGTATGAATATGTTGTTAGGTGTGTTTCCTGTAAAGGTTTGAAGGAACAATGAAACAATGTAGTGTTTTTTTTTTTTTTTTTATGAAGCACATAAAAGCAGATGCATGACTTCCAGTATTATCATGTAAACATTCCCGAAAGAAAAACCCCGGCCCCACTTCTAATGGACAAGTAGTTGATGCAGCTCCTCTATCAGACGTATCACTCACTGCCTCTGCTTCTCTTTAGTCCCCCGTCCACTTGGCATCTCTCGTTCTTACTCTGCCCTTCTTTTCCTCTGACAGACCCCGCTCCAGATCCAGGGATGGTGGCGAGGAGAACGAGAACATTCAGGAGCGTCACTTCCGCCCTCATTTCCTGCAGGCCCCAGGTGATCTGATTGTGCAGGAGGGGAGACTCTGTCGCATGGACTGTAAGGTGAGGCCATGATCTCACACAAACTTTATCCTTAAATCAGAACAACTCCACGCTAACTTCAAAAGAGACTCTCTCTAGCCATATTCTGATATATTCTGCAAGTCCAATGCAATGCAATGCCTCTGTTACAAACAACTTTTGCAGTCCAGTAGCTCAAACACGAACAGAAAAATTCACTTTCACTGTAAAGACTAAATAACGTGGACTTTCTTAGAAGGCAATCACATGAGAGGCAGATTTTTTTCCCCTAAAGTGGATACTTAAGTAGAATCATTGTAGAAGCCAGGTCAATTGATAGTCTTTCTGTTTCTGTTTTATAGAAAAAGTGCTAGTGTATGTGTCTCCAGTATCTGTGAAATGTTTCCTCCCTGTGCATTCCACATTGGAGAGAAAAAAAAAAAAATTGAGGCTAGATGATTCAGCGCCTCTCAAATGACAAATGGCTTCAGTGAAAGAGAATGCAGGAAATATTCTCTCACACATTTGCTTGGTTATTAACTGTTTAATCCAGAATATTTGTTTCGTGTCACTACAGTACATCCTGAGTCTTCAGTTCCGTCCACCTTCAGTTTGTCTCTGCTTCTCTTTACTTCTCTGTCTGTTTTTGTCATCCATGTTCCTCATTCTCTCTTTCTATTACTTTGTGCCATGTTGCACAACTATGTCACATTATTATAATGAAGCCACACTGTTCCACATGCAATAAAAAAAAGCCTATAATCAGAAGTATCATACTTGCGCTCATGCAGAGAGGCTGCTGGTATTTATTTCTTACCGATTTGTTTCCTACCACTCTGCAGCTCTGAATTTTCCAAGCCAAAAACGTCCCTCAGTGCACGGAGTACAAAGATGGCTAAATCCTGACATGGAATCAAAGCATTTGTTTTTCCTCTCCAGGGCCGTCTGTAGACACACAAACACACACACACACACACACACACACAAGAGATCTGCAGAAGTCATAAATAGAATTTAAGAGATCACTCCATTCAAAGTCACTTTCATGCATGAATTATTTAAAAACATATCCAGCTTTTTCTTTTAATTTTTTCCTAAATACCACTTATATATATATATATATGTATGTGTGTGTGTGTGTGTGTGTGTGTGTGTGTATATATATATATATATATATTATTGTCCATGTGTGCAGGAATACCATGAGTAAAAAAAGGATAAAACATTAAAACCTGAAAATAAATAAAAATCTTCCAAAGGTTTCATTAAAAACCTTGACGTCTAAAATATTAAATGTTGATGATCAGAATTATAGAACATAAAATTTTTGAAAGCCTGACATTTACAAAATTTACACAGATTAGGAATGTTGTAAACATTATCTTCAAAAAAAACAACAACAATAATCTAAGACGTTTGTTGCAGTCTGGCACAAAAATATTTAATTTGGGAATTTTTTTTGGGGGGGCGTTTATAAAGATATAGAGAGACATGCTACATTGAGAATGGCAAATAATCTAGAGAGCGACAGAAAACAGGATGATGATTTTGATGTTAAATATGTATACAATTAAACACATGTGATTGGAAATTCTTAGCTAGGTGATTTTTATCAGGTGTGGTAATATTAGCTGTGTGATTTCATCACACTAAGTCATGTATATAATTTGGAACGTTCCTTTAAATTCTGTTTTCTCTCTCTCTCTCTCACACACACACAGAGAGAGAGAGAGAGAGAGAGAGAGAGATTGGCACACCTGAGGGTGGGGCAGGTATTGGGTTTCTCTAAAGAGAAAGTGAGGATTGTTTAAAAAAAAAAGAAGAGCTTAAGTTTTTAACATAATCCCATTTCCCATGGGAAACCACTCAGCACCAGCTGTCACTCACAGCAGAAGATACAAGTACATATCAACTTTCAAGTAACAGAAAAATACTTTGGTCTGGATGTGTGGGGAAAAAGGCATGTGTAAAATATTACTAGTATGCATTTGTCAGAACAACTGACTCAAGCATTATCTAATCCTTCTTAGGTAAGTGGGTTACCTACGCCTGATCTGATCTGGCAGCTGAATGGCCACACCATCCGTCCAGATTCCTCCCATAAAATGCTGGTGAGAGAGAACGGAGTCCATTCGTTGGTAATCGAGCCTGTCACTAGCAGAGACGCGGGAGTTTATACGTGCATTGCCAGCAACAGGGCCGGACAGAACTCCTTCAGCCTGGAGCTGATTGTTGCTGGTATTTTGTTGTTTTTTTTCACTCTCCTTCTTCAAGCTTCATTGATAATGAACAAGAGCAGATGTGACCACTTTAAACACTACGAACCTTTTGTCATCTGTTTAGTGCTTCACGTAACAAATACAGTTCTTAATGTTCTCTGTTATAGCTAAAGAGATGCACAAAGCTCCTTCCTTCATCGAGAAGCTCCAGAACACGAGCGTTGCCGAGGGCTACCCTGTGCGCTTGGAATGCCGTGTGTCCGGAGTCCCGTTCCCACAAATTTTCTGGAAGAAAGAGAACGAGTCCATCACTCACAACACAGACAGAATAAGGTATTTTCCCATCATCACACAGCCTTTGGTGACTGAACTGAAACAGTTTCACTAATCAAAGTGCATGAACTGAACAGAAACTACAGAATTATTAACACTGTTAACAAATAATATACTCTATATACGTATAATATACATACCTGAAGAACATACAGTGAGGGGAAGTAAGTATTTGGACACTTTTTGTTTTTGTTATTTAATATACTTCCACTTCAAATTTACACACATTATTTTTTGGCTTTGTACTTATAAATATGAACAGAAAAGTATGTATTCATAAGCATAAACAAAGCTACGGTATTCAGTATTCAGACACCAAAAAATTACCAACACTTACTTTGTTGGCAGTTACAGCATCGAGCTGTTTACAAAAGGAAGTAATTCACTTCTTGCAGCATTGTGGTTAATTCCTCTTGGCAAACCATCTTCAATTCCCCAAGGTTACAAGCATCCATTTAATGGATTCGCAAATTTCAGAATCCTCCCTAAATTTTCAGTGAGATTGTCTGTATGTTTGGGATCGTTGTCTTGTTGAAACACCCAGCTTCTCCCCAGATTCAGTTTCTTGGCCGATGAGATTAAATTCTCCTCTAATTGTTTCCTGGTACATCTCTCCATTCATTTTTCCTTTGATGACATGTAATGCCCCAGTACCGTTTACAGAAAAGCAGCCCTGTATCACGATGCTCCCATCACCGTGCTTCATTGTGGGTGTGGTTTTCTTGGGATCTTATGCACAACCCTTCTTTCTCCAAAGATGCTGTGCTGAATTATTGTAGAAGAGTTCTTTGTTGTTTCGTCTGATCAGAATATATTGTTATAAAAGTGTTGTGATTTGTCTACATGCCATTAGACACACATTTCTGTGGTTCTGTTTTTAGCAGAGGAGTTTTGTGTGAGGTGTAGGAACGGAGATGACTGCGGTGCAGTTCATTGCTTATTGTTCTCTCTGTTACTGATGTTTCTGCTGCTTTCAGGTCATCCTGCTACTCTTTTCGAGTGACTGCCAGCTTCTCTCTTACCTTCTTTATTATTAGTGTGGGAGCATGTTGTGAAATCTTGCGTGGTGCCCTAGATTAGTTGTACTGACAGGGATGTTTAAGATCTTTACTATGGCTCTGTAGCTTTTTCCATTTGAGTTCCTTGAGAACTTTAGGAAGCACCTTCTTCTTCATGATTGCTTCTTATTGTGTGAAATCTTTTTTTGCACAAGAACATATCGAGAACATAATTTATTTTTATGTAACCTTTACATATATTTTTAAATATAGTTTCTGATTCCTTTTCCCCATATCAACTTTGTTTATGCTTATGAATGCATAATTAAATCTAAAGACATTATGTGTATAAATGTGAAGTGGATATACACACTGGAAGTATATTACATAACAAAAACAACTGTGTCTGAATACTTATCTTCCCTCACTGTATATAGTCATATATTTGTTAACTTAAAGCAGCATTCCAGACAGACATAATGAGATATGGACATAAGGAAAACGCATGTATATTTTCCATAGGTTTTTTCTTTTTAAGTTATATTCATATTTCACATGATTTCTGGGAAGCTGCTTTAGGATTTCTCCCTAAGGCACTTAAGTCTAAAGGACCAAACCAAATAAGATCGTAGGTATCATTTACCAAGCTATAAGAGACATCTTGCTTCATGGAGTCTCCCTATGGAATTCGTTTCTCTCTGGAGGTATGTTTCATTCGCAAAGCAGGCCAAGCTGTAGCACACCGGCAGCTCCATAAATGGCAACTCTAAGCAGCCAGAGCTGACAAGCTGTCTAAAATGTTACAACGTGTATACACAAACAGCGACAGGCAAAGCCTTGTAAAGGGGAACATACACACAGAACAGTACAAGGCCCTCCACAAACAGCGTCTCCACCACCTCAGAGAGATGGCTGAGATTTACAGCTTCTGTGCCGAGCTAGACTTTCTTTAAAACAGCGGAAAATAATTAGTCTTAACCAAAGGGAGTTTTGGTTTTTTAATTAGTTGACCACATCAAGAAAGTAGTAAAAGTGCTGTTTTTGGTGTGAAGGGTACAAGTGTGTATGTGTTTGTACGTATAGTACACTGTGATTGGTTGAATTGTTGCAGTAGCTGCTTTTTGTTGTTCAAAGGAGATTTACATTTTGAGGTATATATTAAAAAAAAAAAAAACGTCATTTAACTCCTTGACCCACACTGCTGTGTTATGTGCTCCACTTCCCAGCATGCACCAGGACAACTTTGGCTATCTATGCATGATTATTCAGCCAGCTTTGAAGGAGGATGCAGGCTGGTACACAGTATCAGCCAAGAACGAAGCGGGCATTGTCTCTACCACAGCACGACTCGATGTTCACTGTAAGTATTATACACACACATGCAGATCAGGCACAGATGTGTTACAACACCTTAAGCTTAATGCTCAGATGATACGGTCATGAATGTACACCTGGTGTGAAACATTTCACTCGGACGCAGGAATTTAGACAGAGAGCCAAACTCGGGTGATGTATGTGGAAGTGATGTGCACATGTGCATAGACGCAGCCAATGCAAGCAAACTCCCTTTCCTGCGCTTGTATTTTTATAGTCTTTACTCCAGCCACTGCTTTTTATTTTTTGCCATCAACCACATTTAAAACAATTGTAATCTCGACCTCAACAGCTCTGTTACACGTGATACGAGTTCACTAGTTCAACAAAGCATCATACTACTGTTATGTGAGTGTCTTGTCGAGAGGATAGCCTTAGCTCTTATAATAGTAACCGTATAGTAACCGCTGAAGCATGCTGGAAAGGCTTAGTTATAAATAAAGTGGAATAATCCAAGCAATAAAATTATATTGTGTGTGTAAAAAGTGCTAAATATTTCCCTCACATGTAAAGCTGTTTTTTCCGGGGTGTAGTAAGCGTAATGCGTCATGCTGTGTTTGGGTCATCTCCATTTAAACATCTTTTTAATGCTAGGCTGAGAATTAAAGGGTTATTAAATTACATAACCCTTTAATACAAGCTCAAGTGAGAAGTTGTGCCTAGATCTTAGGCAAGATCAAGTTTTTTAATATTTATTACTAGCTTTTTCATGTGGAATTTACCTTGCTATGCCAGGAAGTCAGACTCCTCTAACATTTGTAGCATATCTGAAGAAATTTCATTCTCTTTGTCTTATAGACCAATATCAGCAGACACACACCCCAAAGCCCAAGAAGGTGCGTCCTTCGACCAGCCGCTACGCCGCACTGACCGAGCGCGGTCTGGACGTGAAGGCAGCTTTCTTCCCAGACTCCAGCCCCCTGCCCCCTGGCACCCTGGTGGAGAGTGATGACCTGTAGATGCTTGCTCAGTCCTGACGCTATAAATCCTTGACCCCAGTGCCACTGTCCCAGAACCAGACACCATCATGGCCATACCAGAGGAACCTTAACCTGTTGACTGTTCTCAGCTGTTTGAAGCTCAGCCGAAGAAAAATAAATCAGAAAAATAAAAAAAATATATATATCATTTTTTCACGGAGAGATTCCAGTTCATTGCAAATTTGGAAGATTTGATTTTGGTCCATGTGAGAAGATGGGAAGTGAGGAAGTGTGATAGGCGCTGAAGTGAGGTCATATCCAGTTTCTTTCAGACTGCACATACACACCCACAAATTCATGTCAAGCTGATTTGAGGAAGGAGGTACTATACCAATGATCACCTTTTCTGCCATAACTACATAGTGCCTGAGAGATGATTAACCAATTCAAAATGCTTAATGAAAAAATCGATTCGTTTTAAATAAAGACGTAGCATCTAGTTGTGCATGTGTTACTATGGTGCCAGTGTGTAGTACTTAATACTCAGTGCCTTAGTCTCTATTTGAGTTGCTGGAGATCTGTAGCAGAAAGACTTATGGGTAATGGAGCGGTGTTTCTAGAGAACTCTGAGCACATTCGGAGTTGGATAGGTCTAAGAGTTAGGTTTCTATTAGTGGCGTTCCCTATTTGTAGTGAACTTCTTTTTATGTGAACCACAGCAGTCTGGGTGTAGATAGACTGATAACACTACCACAGATATCCACCATGTCTGGACGCCATAGATATTGCACAAGGCCGGGCCTTATTATTATTATTGTTTTTGTCTTTCTCTATCTTGTGTTTGGGCATAGGAAAGTTGTTACAGGTTCTGAACTGGGTTATGAGATTGAATGATTTTCAGAATGACACCCTTGCTCTGTTTTCGTAGACGAGAGTGACAGGCAGGTGGAGGTATCCTAGGCGAGAGGGCAGTTTGGTGCAGGAATACTAGCTGAGGAGAACATGACATGCATTGGCTGTGGAGAGATTACACTGTCACTTTAAATGGAGAGTGAATGTGCGGTCAGAAAAAAAATTATTGTTCGAAAGAATTTACGATAGAAATTAGCGACACCAATGATACTGATGCAGTGGATATGATAATGCTAAAGTTTTTTTCTGTTCATACAAACACACATGCACAAGTTTTAGCAACGGCAGAAGTGTATTCACCACTTAAACACGACTGTGTACTTTTTCATACGAGGAAGAGGGAAAACAGTGAAGTGGAGTATTTATAGCCAGATGCAGACATTAAATTATATTAGTGATTTTCTCATGGCTTTATGCCCAGTCTTTATTTAACTATATATTTACCACCATTCGAATTATTTACACTTATCTTTTTCCTTCGTATTAATATATATATATATATATACACACATATTCAACTCTGGTACTTGTATTACATTACAATATCTTAGTCAACTAGAGTCAAGGGTAGCTGGATTGCACAAATGTAAAGCTTGCAGAAATATAGCTAGACATATGACTTCTTCATATGTACTCACTCAACTCCTTTCAATATCTTTTGTCTTTTTTTTTTTTCCTTTTGCTGTTAGTTCTGTCTCAACACAATACATACTTAAGGACTGATGAAAGATTTTGTTCGTTTAGTTCCAAGCTGACATGCCTGTATATGAAATGTTCTTCTGACTGTTTTGGTTTATGAACAATATAAATAAAAATCTCTGGAAATACTAAACCTGTGGTGAATGTGCCTTTTTTTTGTAAAGTAAGGAATAAAACACTCAGGGCTGTGCTGTTATAGGAAAATAATCAACTCCAGGGTAGTAACTATAATTCTGCTTCACGTCAGGCCACATTAGCACACCATCCCATTGTTGATTATTTTCCTGTAATAGCACACCCTGTAATGTTTTATTCCTCTTATACCACAGCACTTTGCCAACAATCACAATTTTCTTATTTATTAATGAATGATAGGTCATAATTTTGAACTGTGTACTGAGACAAGTTACTTCCTGTTATCACTTACACTCACCGTCCATTTTATTAGGAACACCTGTACACCTGCACATTCATGCAGTTATCTAATCAGCCAATCACATTGCAGCAGCACAATGCATAAAATCATGCAGATACAAGTCAAGAGCTTCAGTTAATGTTCACATCAAACATCAGACTGAGAAAAAAGTGATTTCTGTGACTTTAACTGTGGGCTGGTTTGCGTATTTCAGAAACTGCTGATCTCCTGGGATTTTCACACACAACAGTCTCTAGAGTTTACACAGAATGGTGCGAAAAACAAAAAACATCCTGTGAGCAGAGGGTCTGCAGGCTGAAACACCGTAGATGAGAGAGATCAGAGGAGAATGAGCAGACTGGTCTGAGCTGACAGGAAGTCTATAGTAACTCAAATAATCACTCTTTACAACCGTGGTGAGCAGAAAAGCATCTGAGAATGCACAACACATCAAACCTTGAGGTGGATGAGCTACAACAGCAGAAGACCACATCAGGTTTCACTCCTGTCAGCCAAGAACAAGAATCTGAGGCTATCAAAATCTACTACATGTTTATTTTTCCATATTAACAGGATGTTCTGATTTTGGTTTCAGGTGACACATGTAAAGATTATGCAGCGAGGATGAAGATCAAAAAAATTTTTGTCGTTATATTCCACACTGATGATTATCATGAACACAGTCTTTTGCAGCACTTCAGTTAGGCCATTTTAAAGTGTGTCCAGATGAATCATTACACTCTCCTTGAGGATTTGGCTAGTTTGTTTCATTTTATTTAAGTAAAAAATGAGCACAGACTGATTTCAAGGCCATTCTTATAAGACCTGGTATGTGTTTGCGTGTATGGTATCACAATGACTGGAGGCAGAGTAAAGATGACATCATTCCTCGACTCAGATCCTCCACACGCTGACCTCTGACCTCATCCTTCAGCACAATGAGCGTACAGCCACAAACCAACCCACCCCCAAACCCCCAAAATCACTCAATGAGCTAAAAATAAACCGCAGCCCCACTCTTAATCCAACTCATCTGTGTGCCTGTGATGGGGAGGTGAACAGAATTTCTCCCATGGGAAGGGAGGATAAAACATAAGAGTTCCTATTACACCGCAAGAAACTATGTTCTAGTGTTAGGTCTGTTTTTTTTATTCCTCTGTGTTTTATCTCTGTGGCTTCACAATGCTCTGAAAGACTTTAAATTAATGTAAGTGAAGAAATGAGATTATTCAAACAGCTTTAAGTATATTATAGCACATGAATTATTAAATTATTAAACTGTGTATATAGGTTTCTCAGATGGTTTCAATGCTACACTAAATTATATGACCAAAAGTATGTGCACATCTGACCATCACACCCATGGTGTGCCAGAAAGTTAGAAGCACACAGTTGTGTAGAATGTCTTTGTATGTTGTAGCATTACAATTTCCCTTCACTGGAACTAAGAGGCCCAAACCTGTTCCAGCATGACAATGCCCCTGTGCACAAAGCGAGCTCCATGAAGACATGGTGTGTTAAGGTTGGAGTGGAAGAACTCGAGTGTCCTGCACAGAGCCCTGACCTCAACCCCACTGAACACCTTTGAGATGAACTGGAACACCGACTGCACCCCAGACCTCCTCACCAACATCAGTGCCTGATCTCACTAATGCTCTTGTAGCTGAATGAACACAAATCCCCACAGCCACACTCCAAAATCTAGTGGAAAGCTTTCCCAGAAGAGTGGAAGCTGCTATAGCAGCTATTAATGCCCATAGTTTTGGAATGGGACGTCCAACAAGCTCATATGGGTGTGATGGTCAGGTGTCCACAAACTTTTGGCAGTACAGTGTATACTGCAGTGAAGAATGAAGTTGTATTATGACTGAAAGTGATAAGGTTTATTTTGTGAGGGAGTCAGAGACATGTAGCATGCACAATCTCTCTAAGTCAAGGGTCTCCAATCTTATCCTTAAAAGTGACTACAGTTTTTCATTTCAAACAAAGACCAGGCTCCTGCTTGGTTGGAATGAAAACCTTCAGCCACACTGGTGCTTTGCAGATATGAGTGGACACCCTTGCTCTAAAATGACCAATAACTTACTCTTCATAAAGCACTACACATTAAATATTTCAGAAAGAAATTCCAGACCTCTCAATTGTTAATGCCTGTAGGTCATGTTCCCAAAAGCTGACCACAGATTTCCCTGAATGTTGCAGTGTTTGTACTGAATGCACTGCGGTTAGCAAATGTTTTTAAACATAAATTTAAATCATATGGGGTGATACAGTTGACTGAACACGTGTAATTTAACTATTTTATGTATAACCACAAAGTGGAGATGGTTCACATAAATGGTCGTTGAAACGTTATGGACAATTGCGATCATATTTACAAAGACTCTCCTGGAGAGCAGACAGTAATTTGAATTCCAACTTTGTGACTACATGAAGTTCTTCATGTCATGAATGTAATTTCGAAAAGCTTCCTCACTAGAAAGACTTGCCATACTGCTAGTCCCATCAACAGGGGCTTACAGGCAAGACTAAACAGAATCAAGAATTACATGGTCAGCTGTAGTCCTCCATCCACCAATAGGACGTGCCCTGTGATGTACGGAGACTCCAGGAGGAACAGAACAGCGTGCGCCACTTCCTGCGGATCACCAAAGCGACCCAGTGGAATCCTCTTTCCATACTCTTCTTCGTTCAGCCCTGCTGTCATGTCTGTCCGAATGAGTCCTGAGCAGGGTAACAGAGACAAAGAGGGCTATAATAATCAAACGCAACTTATCACTGTGGTGCATGTTTCATTATTACACCCCACATGGACATTAGCTCAGGAAACAGTACAATACAATAATCCAAAAATCATATATTGATAAAAAACAAACAAAAAAAACCCCACAACTCCTTAAAGAGGAAAGGACATGAATCAGGTCTACCTGGAGCTACCAAGTTGACTCGAATGTTTCGAGAAGCAACCTCTTTGGCCAGAGAGCGTGTGAATCCTTCGAGGCCGGCTTTACTGGCGCTGTACACACTCTGACCAGCGTTTCCCTTCACACCCACCACTGAGCCTGTGAGAATGTTCCATTAACATGCAGAAAATATTAGTAACCCACACACACAGGAAATGACTCTAGGCACATTTTAATAAGTATTTCTCAAGGACCATACCATCTGATCTAATGAAAAGATACCAAATGTCTATTCCAATGCTCATTTGTTATTATAGACTTACAAGGCTTAAAAGCTAAGTGGATAATAATGATGATGCTTTAATGCCACCTAGTGGCAATTACATGAATTACATTTTATTACACTAAATTTCCCTTAGCTATTGTTTTCTTTGCCTTATGACACAGCTCTGTTCTTGGAGCTCCACACTGACTAATGATGGGAATTCCGGCTCTTTTCAGTGAGTCAGTCTTTCAGCTCCCACACGTGACTTTTTTTTTCCTAAACTGGACAAAGTTTGTGATATTGTGTATAAGCACTTCAGAGGTAATGTCGGGAAAGATCACATAGACACACACTAAAGCAAAAAGGTCCCTAACTGCTATAATGAAATCATGCTATGAGTAAATCGATTGAGGAATGTAGGATGTAGGATGTGTTTAATCATTTTCTACTCAATCTACCATTCCAAATAGGACACCAAAATCATCTGTGAGAGCCCAAACAAATGGGCCAGCAAATGCATTAGTGGCAATTTACAGTAACAGAATGATCCATACAGAGTAAACCTTATCCTCAACCACACATAATCCTCCCCCACTTGATCACCGGCTTCTGTCAAAGTGGTGAAGTACCTTCTTATAACCATGATCAAGTTCAGATTACAGCACTGAGGCTGTTCAGCATGATTATGTCACAGCATTTAAACATTTCAGTGCTTTTGGTCATTCGAGGACTTTATATTAACTGGTAGACCAGACGATTGTAATAGTACCAGCTTTTTTTTTTTTTTTAACACAAGGGAACTGACAGTAAATGATGTCCCATTGTACTGAAGAAGATGCCTTTCTTTCTTTCTTTCTTTTGGAAGAAGATGTGATGTGATGTTGTGCTTCTATAGTGGCATAATGAAGACATCTGATGAAGATTTTTGTTTTTTTGCCATTTTGCCCTCAGTGAGTACGAATGAACAGACTGATAGCCTACTTTACTTTATTCTCATTTTCATTTCACTTTTATTTTATAAAGCCGGGATAATGCTGCTGCAATGTTCTCTTATTAGGATTTTCAACGTAATACAAAAGGAACTTTCCTTGAACTTGCATTTAGAAGATTAAAGCACAGTTAAGTCTTTTGAAAAAGCTACACTTTATTTCTAACACATGATTAATTATTATACTTTATTATTATAATTAATTATTAATTACACTTTTATGTGTAGCCCTGAGCTCAGGATCGCTGCACCACATATACATTTTTTTTTTGTTTGGGTTGTAATCATTGCAGAGAGGAGCTTTAATTCAGTATATTTCCCTGAAAATGTGAATAAGAATACATGCATGAACATTTCCCGAGATCAGTGTATTGAGTATTATAAACAGATAGAGATTTTGTCAGGTTGTAGCTCACCTATGTTGACAATAGCACCTCCATTACTGAGCATGCTCCGTAACACGGCCCTACAGGTAAGCATTGAGCCAAGTAGGTTGGTGTGAAGAACAGAAACCATGTCCTCAGATTTACACCTCATTAATAACGCATCTCTGAAACACAAAGACAGAGAATCAGGTTAGGAATCACAAGAGATGAGGCAAGTCCTTATTTGTGACTCTGTACGCCTGTTCACAGTTTAAAATGGCTTTAGATCCGAGGCACATCATGAATCCTGTGGCATTGCGTCAACTGCAGCTGTCTGTAAAGCGTATGGTGCACTTATGACCAACAACAACACACTTTGGCGTCCTCTCTCACCTGTTGATGCCTGCTGCATTGACTAGGTATCCCACAGGGCCGCAGGTCTTAGTGATGGTATCGAACGTTCTCTGCACCTCTTGCTCTTTGGAAATGTCACAAGCGAGACCTACATGTTCCGCTGCAGTTAAAAAAAATAAATAAATAAAAGTAAAATCATCAAGTTTGGAAAGCTGCATGCAGACATCTCGAAATATTTCCTAGGGTTAAAGTGATCCACCTCCAGAAAGCGTGTCTGCTGTGGCCTGTGCTGCTTCCTGGTTCCGGGAGATCACCACAACTCGATGCCCCCTTTGTGCCAATAGCTGGGCTACTGCTCGCCCAATGCCACGGGAGCCGCCAAACACCACTCCCAATCTAGACATCAGCCCCTATAAGAGGAAAAAAAAGCATATTAAGATCCAATTTTATTACCAGTGACACCTCAGTTTTAATACAAGAACCTTGTTTTATAAAGCAAGTAGCGGAAGTGCAAGATGAAAAGGCAAACCCATAAAAGTTAGACATTCCTTCAGGTGTTGACAAGAATTAAATATAGTTTTAAAAAAATGAACCACTGGAAAATGAGCAAATTGGATCAAACAAAAAAAGGATTTTCTTGTCTATATTTTAACAGGTGCTATTATGCAAAGTCTTTCTAATGTTGTGCAGAAAATAAACGTCAGCCAACAGTCACGTTTTATTTCATGTCAAATAACTGGTGCAGAGGAACCAGGGATACGCTACGAAGATTGAATACTAAATATGTTGAGGTTGAATGCTGGCATGTGAGTCTAACACCGCAGTCAAGACATTGTGTGTGTCGTTTCGTTGCAGTAGAATGACAGGCAGCAGTGGTGCGGACACATGGGTGGCACATGGGTGTCAGCTGCCACCCTTGAAAGAAGCCTTGCCACCCCAAATCAGACATCTCTGTGACATCTATGACTCCTATCAAATGTATGCAAATGTAGTGAATCACATCTAGCTCCTAGGGATTTAAATCACTGGAGTATTGTAGGTATTTTAACCAAATCTCTTGATACAGAGCAAAGCATCCATGAAGCCAGTACAATAATGTTATTATGTGCCTGTTAATTTCACACCAATTCATTTTATTCCATAAATTGGATTTTAGATGAAGAGGAGGCAAGTGCATGCTCTTGTGTCCTCTTTGTCTAAAATCCAGGACACATCACACACAGACAGCTCTAAAAACCAGGTCCAAAGGTCAACATACTGCATTAAAGCTCTTATTATTCATTTATATCTCATTAAGATATCAGAAGAAATGGTCATTTTATAGAAGTGGGTATTTAAAGTGTCCACTTCTGAGCATCAAAGGAAAATTAGTTATTGCTCTAAATGACTTTACAAACCTTTGATCGTTTTGACTAATTGACTTTAAGGCTTCAGGGGGACTGTTGTGTCCCAGCAGGGTTTTATTGCTGAAGAGAAAAAGCTGACAGTCATGCAGAAACCTGTGTTCTGTCTCTGAAAACAAGTTAAAAACCTAGCCAGGCTTCACCACGTCATGCTCTCAGACTACCAGAATAGATGATGATTACTAGCTGATGATTACAAGATGATTATATTACTAGCTGCGATCTCGTCACGTGGTTCTATCATGAACTTCACTCGAGTATCCTCAAAACAAGCACAGGTGTCGCCATCTTGGATCAGCTGTGAGCCTTAGCCACGCCCACAACAGTGCATGACGCTTTTACGCCTTAGAGCGTACGCTGTCATTTTATTTTCTTCACCCGTATTCGAACAAGCCCCGCCTCCTGTGCAGTGCCTGCCCAAAGGGGGCGTGGCTTTCCAGAATACAGGTGGGAAATAGCTTAGTCAGACTCTACGCAGCTAGCTTAGTTAAAATGGCGGAGCTCAAGGAAGAGGACGCAGTGCAGCTTCACCAGGAGGACGCCAATATTAAAGGCAGGATAACTTCTGTTTTTCCATGATAATTCAGCAACAACTGAGTTATGACTTTCCGAAAATTATGTTCATTTCTACAAATGGCTTTATGCTGCACCTAAATGTGCTTTTACTGTGACTTTTAAACTGCTGAAGTAAATATGGGCCTCCTCACGGAGCTTCATCACAGGACCTAGATGCAGATAGCATAAATAATGAAATGTATTTTCGTCTCGGTTGATAATATTCGAGGATTCAGTTATTCACCTTCTGTGCATGAGGTGAAAATGTTTAGGGATTTATAAGTTTACAGCGAATTGGAAGTGCAGGTTGATTTAACTGTGGTGTAGTGGTCTGATCGCGGAGCTCCGCCACAGGGCCGTCCACCCGTAGTGGTTTCGCGGTTCGCTTGTTATTTATTTGTGTCACATGGGGGCGCCATATTGTGTGTGTGTGTGTGTGTGTGTGTGTGTGTGTGTGTGTGTGTGTGTGTGTGTGTGTGTTTTAATCATAGAGATAATCATAAAAACTTCACAATCTTTCACTAACAAACACTCTGACGTCATAAGAGGGTTCACTTAAAGGGGGAGTTGACCTTTTTTTCACCTTTGACCCTTTCTAAGCACTTGTAGGGCGATATCTAGACACCTCAGGCAGTTTGTATATCAATTACCTAAATAATTTCTTAAAACTAATTGAAATAAAGCCGCATGCCCCCTATCCAGGCCCACCTCGAATCACCAGATCATTGCAATCATCAAATCACGACAGCAATACACTGACCACTGTGAAGAAAAGTCTTTGGTTTTGTTTTGTTTTCAAAAAATTATGTTTTGAGGAAATTGATTGACAACTCGATTAGCATTCTTAGAGTCGTAACTTCACCTGATTATAATATATTCTGCAAAACAATCATTAGTGGGGGGAAAAAAACTCAAACAATCTTAACACTGCATGTGTTGACATAAAAACTGTCTGAGGTGACTAGAAATCACTGAATAAATATTTAGACCTGCTCACGTGGGAAAAAAGGTGAACTCCCCTTTTAAATGTTTACTTCAATCAGATGAACATGCAGGAAAATAACAGTATTTAATGTAATGTAATATAATGCATATTGCTGTAGAAGACTCTGTAAAGATGGCGGCGGAGGATGAGAGCAAGCAGATGTCTGTCCATGATGTCACATCCAGTGATGCTGTGAAACCTGAGGACAGTCAAGGACAAGCCCCTGTCTCATCAGTGTCAGGTGGTAGCTTAGTGGATGAGAATCCTTTTCTGATTTGGTTTCTCAAGGAAGCCACTGAAACTGCCAGGGAAACTGTTCCGTTAATCTTTGATTGTTTGTTTGTTTGTTTTAAGAGAGACATGTGTCCATCCAGACTTCACTAGAAGGTCTGGAGATGCTAGTGGACTTAAATGGAGGTAAAGAAGACTTTTTCAGTTGATATGAAATATTGGAAATAAATCTGAACCTATAGTAGTGACACAATACCCACTTTAGCTACACTTATTAACATATTGAATGTGAATTGCACAGCTGGGAGAAAGTCTTGTCCGTTGTGCCCAGAGGAGAAGTTCAAGGCATGTTACAGCCACAAACTGAGACGCCACCTGCAGAACCTTCACTGGAAAGTCTACGTGGAATTTGAAGGTAATTGAAAGTGTATTGAAGCAGCACTGTATATCATTTAATTATAGCAGTGTGACTTGAAAATGCTCTTAAAAGTTCACTAGCTCATGAACTGGATGGTGATTTTAAGACATATTTAGAGATCATGACTTACTTTGCTTGTGTTGGTCCTCGCAGGTCAGAGGATGTGTATTTGTCATCTGCCGTGCAGACAGATGAAGTCCAGCCACGGGTTAGATCAGGTGAACATTCACTTTTACTTCTGTCTCACCTGAGATCCCAGGTCTTCAGTGGAATGAAAATTAGAAAGCATGAGAGATTTGAGACATGCTTTATGTACTAGTCAGCAAAAAGTACTTTAAGATGTACTTTAGGGACTCCTGAGTGACGCAACAGAAAAGCGTTCATGCTAACGTCCAGAGATTGAGAGTTTGAATCCCGACGACGTCACAGCCATCCGTGGCCAGGAGTCGTAAGATAGCAAACTTGGCCGTGCTCTTTGGGCAGGAGGAATGGTATACTCTTTCCCTTGTCAACCATAGTGACACTAGCCAATCATGGTGATCTGTGAGCACATGTATGTAGAAGAGGGAGGATAGCGCTTTCCTCTGAGTGTGTTACACCACCCTGTGATGCAGCATAAGCAGCAGTTCAAAAAAGATGCACTTGGCGGCTTCACGTGTCTCTGAGGAAGCTCCCGGGTTGGTAGCTGTCACATGAAAGGGGAGACCTAACTGGTGTGTGTGTGTGTATGTGCACAATGGCCATGACTAAATTGGGGGAAAAAAAAAAGGAAAAATCAACTTTGGCCTCTGAACTATATGCTTATCTCAGGATACTTATTCACAATATCCTCATGCTGAACATCATGTTAACACACTTAGCGCTGTTTGCTTTTGCTCTTCTGTACTTATATACTATAATGTTTTATAATTCCACTATCCAATGTTTCCTTTTTGAATCTGATTGCTCTCAGGGTTTCTTTCTCATGTCGTCTCAGGGAGTTTCTCCTCGCCGCTGTTTCCTCTGCCTTGCTCTTTAGGGATCTAAATTTACATCTGGAAGCGCTATACAAGTACAATACAACTGAGTTGAATAGGAAACAGGACTGATTTTGTTATCTGCCTTCTCCAATGTGTGCATGTGCTCCAGAGTCAGGCCCGGCTAGTGGCGCACTACCATTGTGTGGTATGCTCCGTCACCATTGCCCGAAAAACAGACATGATCAGCCATCTCAAACGGCATATCAACAAAGGCGAGACCGAAGCGAGCTATTCAGGTACTTCAGATGCATCGTTTGAGGAACCAGGTAAGAAGACTCTCTCTGTGTTGCCATTCATCTGATTTGAGAGGTTATGTAAATCCATATAAGAAGCAATTGTTCTGTCTTCTTTCTATTTCTTTCAGTGCCAGGTCAGGCATATGAGATCATGAAAGAGTTGGGCACCAATGTGCAGCTCATGCCCAACCACAGCACACCCATGAAGACTGACACTTACTTCAACCGTAAGATGAAGACCAACAGGTCAGTAACACACACTAGCTTTCATCTGTATTCTAACGATTGTTATTAGTTTTCCACAGAGCTTGATTTCCATATAATGTGAGGTTTTTCTCTCTTTGGTAGGCAATTGGTGTTTTGTTCTCTTGCTGTTCTTGCTGAGGAAAGAAGTCCACTAGAATGTCTGGATGCATTTGGAGCCACTGGTGAAGCTCATTGCATTGATAAATGCCAATGTGATATCTAATGAAAATGTTTGGGGGTCAAATTAGGAGCAGCAACTTCACAAAAGGGTGTGCTTGCTAACATGGATCGACAGCAAGCATGTGGTAGCGTGGGTGTAACCATGAAAAGTTGCCAAATAAGATAGAAGTTATTGCATTTATCTGTTAGTCACATGTGAACTAACCTTACAAAACTCACCTTTTGCAAGGTAAAAAATGATTCTGTTAAACATCTATTTTAACTCGTTCAAGATAGCTCCTCCAGAGGTTAAAAGTGCACAGACTATATGAAATTGGGGTGGGTTTTAGATGGAGAGACTGTGGCTGTAGCATTGTTTGTGCTCATTTTCACCTCAATTCACTGACAAGTTTTTTGAAAAGCTGTTTCCAGACTGTATGCTCATTAGAGATCCTATCTGGCACAATGAGACTAACGCATAATAATAGTATAACAGAAAGACCTTTAAATACTGTACACGCTGTACTCAAGTAGGAATAGAGAGTTCTTTAGTTCTGGATTTTTCCCCCATTTGTCACAAATTTGGTCTTGCCACTTCCCACCCACTAGCCAACTCTCTCCTGTCACACGACATCTGCCAACTCAGTGAGGCTGTGGCAAGTGCATGCATCCTCTGAGACACGTGAGGCCAACCTCCACATCTTTTCAAACTGCTGCTCATGCAGCATAACACACTCAGAGGAAAGCGCTATCTGCCCTATTCTGCATGCATGAGCTCACACATGCCAATGATTGGCTAGTGTTGCTCTGATTGACAGATTGAAATTATGCCATCCCTCCAGGCCATGGATGGCTGCGGCATTGTCGAGATCTCCTGACAATAAGGCTTTTTTTTTTTTTTGCACTGCTCATGAGCCATAAACAGTTCTGTTTATCAGTTAGAATGTTTCTTATTCTTACAATTCATTCTCACTTTGGTGATGATTATGTTTTGTTATGTATGTGGCAGTCAATTCTAGATGGTTTTATTTAGCTGATCTCTTATAATGGATGATTCCTGGCTTGTTTTAATCTATTTCTCTATGGTACCTACTTACCGTTCCTGTGCAGGTATAATGGGCTTGCAGTGGGCCAAGCACCTCCGCAGTGCCGTTAACGTGACGATAAACGACATCAATGAAGCCTGTGTTAATATGATTAAGGAGAACTGCCACCTCAACCACATCCAGCTGGAGGGGGAGCACACAGAAGACAGTGACGATGCCATCAACACTGTGGAAGTGACCCAGATGGATGCCAATGTCCTCATGCACCTGAGAGCTTTTGACTACATGTGAGTAAAATCAGAGGATCATAATGTAGGTGCAGAAAAGGACAGGTTTCCTGAAAAACATTATAGTGCCCAAATATCTGCATAGCTCTATGATCAAACTTGCGTATAGTTCGAGTGCATGTAAATTGGAACAAAACATTTTAACAACCTGAAAAATGCCTGATTTGCAGTTACAGAAACAAAATCAGTATCATTAATAATCAATAAGTCATAACACAAAATAGCAAATCACAATTGCACACGTGGGAAACTCCTTCATTTTCACTTGATTCATTTCTTTCAGCATTTGGTTTATATGAAATAAGGATTTGTTTTGTTTAAATTCAAAGCTTCAAATCAATTTGACATTGGCTAAATCTGACATATATAAGCTTTAGTTTCAATAAAGACAAAAAAATAAGAAACTGAGTTTTTTTTTTTTTTTTTTTTTAATTCAGGTTTTTTGAGGTTTCTGAAAATATTTTATTTGCACCTGCAGTCTGCTGAATGCAATCCTTTTACTGGCGCATCATTTTGGGGCAGATCGTATGCCAGTGGCATGTAAATAACAGACTTGTGTCCACGAAGCTGAAGCTGAATCATTAGTTTCTTATTTTGATGGTCATTTCACCACTGATTTTGCAATCAGCAAAACAGTGGAGATTTGTTCATACGTCATTCAGATCACTCAAATCTGTGCTTGTTTTTACACAGGACTGATGAACTGTGCACAAATCCCAGCCATCAGAAGCATGTAAATGTGTCTATTTTCCAGAAGTGTGTACATCATTAACCGAGATGATCACACATTGTGTGTTTTCCTACAGTAAAAGTTGTGCTATAAATCAGGAAATAATCCAAACCATTGAATGAGTATTGAACTGATCAGGAGGGTCAGTGGCTTGAATGTTGAAGACACTCAGTAAATGTTTAATAAGCACAACTCATACACACACACACACACACATGCTATTCAGATTCATTTCATGATGCTGTTTTATGCTGACAGACACCTGGACCCTTTCGGCACATCCGTGAACTACCTGGATGCTGCCTTCCGGAACGTACGCAACTTGGGCATCGTTTCTGTGACCTCAACCGACACCGGCTCGCTCTACTCCAAATCTCTGAACGTGACGCTCCGCCATTACGGCTGCCAGATCGTCAGGACAGAATACTACAGAGAGCTGGCAGCACGTATGGTGGTGGCCTCTATAGCCAGGTAGGGCTAAAAATATTTCACTCATCTGAAGGGGTTTCGTCACTTATACTGTAGGTGTTGGGAAATTCCCTGTTTTTCCCTGATCCCCATTTTTTAAACCTCTGGCTATGATTTGCAGCTTTGAGCTCAATAAAAGAAATGGCGTGAAAACATAACTAAAGCTGTTAAGTAGATATTAAGATAATTAGACACGAGGGATGGTTGTAATGGTTGTATTTTAGTCTTTTTTTAAGAACTAAGTTACTATTGCTCTGTAAAATCACTTTTCTAAGCTCAGCCTTAAAAATGCTTTCTAAAGGTATTAGTGTTCTCACTACTAGAGACTCCTAATTCGTGAAGCTTCTCAGATGAATAACAAAACATCTGGTTTAGAATACAAATTCATTCTCCTTGACTTACTTGTATAAAATAATCTGAATGATTGAAAGCCTTCACAGTAAAGCTTAACATTCAGTGACCTGGATGATCTGTAAAAATCGTATGTTAAGAGGGGTGTGTGTGTGTGTTTTCAGGGCAGCAGCACGCTGTAATAAAGGGATCGAGGTTTTACTGGCTGTGGCTTTGGAACATTTCGTGCTGGTGGTGGTGCGGGTGCTCCGAGGCCCCACGCAGGCTGACGAGACGGCCAAGAAACTGCGGCAGCTGTTGCATTGCCAGTGGTGTGAGGAGAGAGTGTTCCTCAAGCCAGGCAGTATGGTGGAGGGTAAGTACAGAATTGGGACCAACAAAAAAAAATTTAATATAGACACACTTACTGTGTTGACTAAATACAATTTCAGCATCTGCACTATAGAGCTGCACAGTACATCATTTGTTAATTGATGAAATATTGGCCTTGAGTTATTTTTGGTCAAATTCATACAGGTGATTTAGTGTATTAACGGCAGCATGCTCTTTATAAACAGATCTACCACACTAAAAGTTTTTTATAGCTCTACCACATGAAATGTATCTGGTTTTGTTTTTTTCTCTAGAGAATCAGTACAGGCAGCTACCGTGTCAGTGCCATGGCAGCATGCCGGGGAAGACTGCAGTCGAGCTGGGACCTCTCTGGTTAGATGCACTTATTAATGTTCATTCATTTATTAAACCTCATGCTCTGGTCACAACATGATCTTATTGACCTTTTGTCATTTACTTTATGTTTATAACAAAAGTAGAAATATCTGGAAAAGTGTATTGTTAGCAGTGTTTATGGAAATAGACACAAAATCCTTTTCCAGGCTTTTGCTTGGGGATCCTTCTGAGGTCATGTGATAACCTGAACATAACCTCTGAAAAAGAAAGAAAAAGGAATGTAATTTTCATATTCATTACAGATGTACAAAAAAAACTGTTAGTATTGTTTTACTTTTATTAAAATATAGACTGGGTCAGAATGGATATTATGAATTTATTCATTCACTCACCTGTCCATCACTGAGCATTTAAGATTGTGTGTGTGTGTGTGTGTGTGTGTGTGTTTCCCAGGTCAGGGTCTCTGTTCAACACTGGCTTCCTGAGGCGTATGCTGGTGGCAGCGGTGCAGCACAGCATGGAGGACATTCAGCCTCTGGTGAAGACTCTGATCTGTGAGGCAGACTGCACCACGCTCAAGTCCTTCTCTGTCACAGGCCAACTGATTCTAGCCAACCAAGGTATGTGAGCGAGCACACGCAACCTCTGCCTTGGTCCTTAACTTGGCAGTGCTGGAGTTCCCACACAGCATGCAGGATTATGTGGAAACAGCTATACTATACTAGGAGTTAGATAGACTTTTTGTCTTTAGAGCTAAATTTCATCATGACCAGTGCTGTGCAGAAGTGCGCTTTCACTGCTGTGGGTTGCAGATCACAATCCAATCCCATCCAGCTAGTTGATCATGCCAGCTCAAAGCGGCCAGTCCACATGTGTTTTCAGGATGTTACTGAAGCTGGCATGGCATCCAAAGAAGGCCAGTCATGAAGCTATAAGGAGGGCTCTGGTGACAGAAGCTTGATTTTCACTGAGCCCCGTCATCCACGAGCTCATGTTAAACATCTGTATATCCTTGTAGTATGATCCACAGATGTATAATTTTGCACATTTATTGCACTGGTTTATTTATTTTTGTCATAAACAAAGAATCCTAAAAAGGCAAAGCATATGTATGGATGTTGATTAAAGTGTTATAAACATATTCTTTGCTCTTGCCCATGACAATTTATCTGCACTAATAAACTAGTTTAAAATAGAGACGTCCTGAATCAGTATTTGCTTTAATTATGGAAAATGACTGGAAACTAGAAACATTAAGTCACTAATAACATATATTATTAGATTAGTACTTACTTAACCATGTCGGTCTTGAATGCCTACTACTATTACGTATATTAATATCTAATATTCATTGAAGTGAAAACAAACAACTGTTTTGCTCTGTTCCTGATGAACATTACTGTCACATTTGCTGAAGGATGCTCATTTTATCTTTTGGCAGTAGAGTGTGGTGTCGTCATCAAAACTTTACAGAAGGTGGCGGAAGCAGACACTGTTGATCAATCAGGTAGCAGTTTCGCTTGTTATTCACACCTTTTAGTCATGTTTTTCTGTAGCTGTTTCATTGTGCTTCAGATATAAAACTCAAGGAGTGGCTAAACCTCAGGCAAAATGCTATGAAAAAAAATCATTTGATAATTCAAAGTGAGAGAGCAGTTATATCTTTGATCTAAACTAGATGTGCAGTCATTTAATATTGAATGCATGAAGCAAATGGGTTGAGCTTTACAAAGCTGTCATTTTATTTTTATATATTAAATATACCTCAGCTTGCACAAGTAAGAAACTGGCTTCCTGCAAGGCAATATTTAGTAATGTTATAAATGTAAGCACTGACGTTTCTCTTACTCATTTAGTGCTGCTTGGAACAGAACAGAACAGATGTTTTTGCACCTTTTTTTTCCTCTCTCAGGTAAGCGGAGGATTGGAGAGGAGTCTGGGAATGTGTTGAAGAAGCTGAAATCAGACGTGTCGCTGGAGCACCCTGCATTCTACTACAGCATCCATCGCCACAGCATCCGCGGCATGAACATGCCCAAGTGAGTCCTCTCTCACCTCACTGTTCTTCACTGTGGTCTTATAACCTGCATCTAAATTGAGTTATTACAAAAGTTTCTCTAATAAAACAATTTAATCAGTACAGTGCCACAGATGAACAAAAAAGATACATAAGAGCAAAAAAAAACTATTAACTATTCAGTTCTAGCAAAGACTAGTGAAGATTTTAAAGGCTTACAGTGAGCAACAGGTGAGCTCTCGGTAGCTCTCGAAGTAGACGAATTCCATTAATTGTTAAACATTAAACAGTTCATTTTGCTCCCAAAGCAAAAAAAAGTGGGAAGTGTAAATTCACCAACTCAGATACTCAAAACTGATAATCAAATGCTGGATTTCAGCTGGCAGTGTGCGATACGTACACTGCATGGTTTAGGCATTTTATGTGTATATTTAAGGCTATTAGACTATATAACTTCATGACTCCACATCTACGTGGCTTTGTAAATACAAAGACATGAAAGGCACCAAATGCACATTCTAGCAGACAGCCTCAACAAGATACAGCTCAGGCAACTTCAGGCAACTGTAATAAAATGATCAAATGTGCACTAATTATGAACGGTGTAAAGCAAGAATGATTTGTTTTCGCTCATTCAGAGATAACAGATGGTTGGTTTCCTTTTGAACAGTAACACAGCAGGAGGCACACGATACATAAGTCCACTGCATAACTGCAAACAAAAAGACAGGAAATCGTAAACCCGTCTAATCCAGAAAAAGAGTTTGTGTGCCGTTTTTCCTAGATTTCATCACCAATGTCGATACATGCAGCATGCAAAGCGCTTAAATCAATGGACCTTTTGAAACGTAGCACTGTTATTGAAATGTCCAGCCAAATTCTCTAGTTTATTTTTCATTATTCTCTGCACCAAACTTATCAACAGAAAACTAGTCCTTTGTATTTTTGGGTTTTCTCTTAAATCAAGTTCAAGGTTTACTTTCATGTGCTGTACAATATGCAGTGACATTCTTACTTGCATGTTGTCTCTCAACATCACAAGACAGATATAAAAAATATAATAATTAATTACATTTAATAATTATTAATTAATATAATAATTGCATATTTTAAGACAATTGTACAGTTATATTTGGGTGTTTGATTATTTTGACAAAATTAAATGAATGTTGATGTAGTTAACTCTTGAATTTAAAATTCGTGGTAGGGGATACTGGGGAAAATTTTAATCGCAACATTAGGTGCTAATGCCCCAACTTCACCCTGTATAAAACTGCCTAGCAGTCCTGTCTTCCTTGACTAACGCTGTATTCGACTGACCTCAGAAGTGGGAAGTTGGAACAATAGATATACATGTTATATTTATTATCATTTATATTTATGCTTTACTTCTGTACGTTCCAGCTACAAAAGTAGGAAACGTAGGAAAAAACCATGACGCCTCCATGTTTGTGTCTTATTAGCAGCAATCTAACTATGATGAGTGATGTATATTGTCTACTCAAAACAGCAAACAGTATAGTCAGTGTTATAGAATTAACAAATATATCTGTATGTTGATTGATCTAAAGTAAATATTTGTATATACATTATAACTCCTGTAAAGGTGAGAAGTGCTGCTGTGTTTTCTGTTGATTCCGTGAGCAGCCATGTTGATTTGACGTCACTCCCTGAGACCCTCCCGAGTTTACGTGTAGGAAGTCCGAGTTGAGGGGGGTAAATTACAAATTATGACCATATATACACAGAAGTACATACAATTGGGGTCATAAGTTTACATACGTCTTGCAGAATCTGCAAAACGTTTATAATTTAATAAAAAAAAAAAATAAGATCCATCTTTTCACACTGAGGACAATTGAGGGACTCAATTACAACTATTACAAAAGGTGCAAACATTCACTGATGCTCAAGAAGGAAACATGATACATTAAGAGCCAGGGGGGTGTAAACTTTTGAACAGGATGATTGGTGTAAATTGTTATTATTTTGTCGAAAGATCTTATTTTTTCATTTAGTACTGCCATTCAGAATCTACATAAGATATTTAAATGTTTCCAGGAACAAGACAAAATAATAACAGTTTACACCGATCATCCTGTTCAAAATTTTACAAATTTTTCAAAATAAGACAACAATTAGCACCGTGTTAGGAGTAGACATGTCCCCATTTGAATCAAATATATTACCACAAAATTATACATGAAAGTAATGAAACCTTATTAAATGGTCTGCTTTTGGACCCTGTGTAAAGTGTGTTACTTTTCCCAGGCTGAATAAGTTCCTGCAGTACCTGACTGAGGCCGGATTCAGGGTGAGCCGCACACATTTTGACCCGACGGGAGTTCGCACCGACGCCACACTGGAGCAGTTCAAGTCTGTGCTCACCAAGTACAGCGTGCCGACCTACAGCTCAGGACCACCTAGCAGTCTCAGCACAGAGGACGTGACGGCCAAAAAGGACTAAACATGGCCAAACCGAACAGCAATATTAGGAATAAGAATAATAATCTGGTGTTGTGGTGTTGAATAGTGTTGCTCTGGCAGTGGAATGCCACATAACTGCAGAGCTGTGTGCGCGCGTGTTTGTGTGTGTGTGTGTGTGTGCGTGCGTGTGTGTGCATCCGTCTGCTCATACTACTGTACTCTATAGTACACCACCTAGAGTATTACTGTACTAAACTGTACAGTAAATACCACGTCAATCTATTACACCAGTATTGATTCACCTGTTAGCCTGGGCTGAGTTTCCCAAAAGCATCGCAGCACAAAGATCATTATTAAATGGTAGAGTGAGCATCACACTGAACACTCTCTCTCCCAGTTAAGATGAGTTTAACTGTGTGATGCTTTTGGGAAACTCATCCTGTTTAGTAGCAGAGTATTAATAGTAATACTTGGCTTTCAGAGGTGACCAGTTTTTGTGCTTCCTGCCGTCTAGGAGGTTCATGCTTAATGTTCATCATCATTATAGCTTGATGTGTGGTGTAGGTTACTATTTAGTACGGTTGTATGCACAGGGATCCTAATGCACTGAGACTTTGTGCCATATTTGTTTTTTTTTTCTCTCTCTCTCTCGTGATGTGTAGCCTGTCAAACTGAGCCTGTATGCTTTCAGTATCTAATGCCCTTATTTATTTTTTCCATGTTGGAATATGACTGTTTTAGAGCGGTTTGACCTTTTTATTAAGCTTGTTGTGCTTTTCTGTTCCTTTTTTATTGCATTGCAGGGCTGGAGCCTCAGAGCTGCCTAGTCAGATTTATACAACAAATGCTGAGTTAGCCTATACAACATAAATAAACTCCATACAACATGAATAAACTATGGAATGCTGTGTCTTATTAGGATGTGGAAACTTATATGTAGGGTCTGTAGATAAACTAAGTCATGTCTGAATTCATAGATGGAAAATGTGGGTGTAGGAGGATGTCTTTCACTGAAATTCAAATATCAGTGCATACAGTATTTTTAGCTAATGCTAACCTGAAGGGATTAGCACATTCATAAATGTCACTAATCTTTACTATTAAAATTTTAGCTTGCTGGCTGACATGTCAAAGTCCAGACCTCAACCTCTGGGATCTTATAAGAGCTCTGCATAAACGAATGCTCTCAAACATCAATGAACTGAAGAAGAGTGGGCCAAAATTTCTCCAAAACGATGTGAGACACTGATAAACTCCTACAGAAAATGCTTACTTCAGGTTAGTGTTTCTAAAGATGGTTCTACATGTTACTGAATTAGAGGGTGTACTTATTTTTTCCCACCTGGTTTCTCAATGTTGGTCTGAATGACTACATTTTGAAATCTGATAATTAAAAACAGAAAATTGAAAAAATTCTTTTTCCTTATGACTATATTCCTATTCCTTGTTCATAACAAGCTATTATTATTAACATGGTTTGGTCATTTGGAACAGTCTTATAATACAATAAGTGGAGAGAGGAAATGTGAAGGGAGATGATGTGTGTACATATTTACCTTATTCCAAGTTGTGTTGTTCTCACTTCTGTGGTAATAATACAGTCGTTTCCTAACTTATCATATTTCTATTTTTAAATACGTATTTTTAAATAAGTACGGTTCTGTACTAAATGTTTAGTTTATTCCCAGTTATTCTGATACTCAGACCATCATATTAACAGAGAAGCGTTTCCCCGGAACCTTAAATCTCAGCTCCTTGTTGTCCGGCGGAACGTTTCACCAGCGAACCCCGTCATGTTGCTATGATGCTTGTTCCTCTTCAGACAGTTGACATTGCGTGGTTATTGTTAGCGTTAGGGTTTCTGATAGCTTTCAGTATTTGTAAATTGTCTCTGAAATTCCCAGGTGACCTGGAGCACATTTTCCAGGCTCTTATTCGATACGGAAAAACTAAAGCACAGATCCAGCAGCCCAGAATCTCTCCCTTACTTTATGTACCGAAAAGGTGCTCAGATGCTTATCATTAGCTTATGAATTAGCTCTCTAGGTCATATTTCCCCTCTGTTCTTTTACTCCAAACGTTATCCGTGCATTCACGTGTCCTCTGTTCGTCCTGCAGATGGTTCTGGCATTTCTATGCGGTGTCTGTGCTCTGGAATGGGCTTCTCCTCGGTCTCTCCCTCTGCACTGTGTTCCTCCAGAAACAGCTCCCTGACTTCCTGACAGAGCTTCTTGGGTTTTTGACTGGACAACCAAAGGCTGCCTGGAGTGGTACTCTTTTTTAAAAATGGAAATACTGTCAGGATAATACAGATAATGCTACAGAAAATACACTCACCGACCACTTTAATAGGAACACCTGTTCACCTGTACAGTCATGCAGTTCTCTAATCAGCCAATCATGTACCAGCACCACAATGCATACAATCATGCAGATACAGGACAAGAGCTTCAGGTAATGTTCACATCAAACATCAGAATGGGAAAAAGTGTGATCTCTGTGACTTTAATCGTGGCATGGATGCTGGTGCCAGATGGACTGGTTTGAGTATTTCAGAAACTGTTGATCTCCTGGGATTTTCACACACAACAGACTCTAGAGTTTACACAGAATGGTGCGAAAAACAAAAAACACTGAGTGAGCGACAGTTCTGTGGGTGAAAACGCCTTGCTGATAAGAGAGATCAGAGGAAAATGGCCAGATTGGTTCAAGCTGCCAGGAGGGATATAGTAACTCAAATAATCACTCTTTACAACACTTTGTCCAGTCTGGGTGAGTCTGTGCCCATGATAGCCTCAGATTCTTGTTCTTGGCTGACAGGAGTGGAACCTGATGTGGTCTTCTGCTGTTGTAGCTCATCCACCTCAAGGTTTGATGTGTTGTGCATTCTGAGATGCTTTTCTGCTCACCGCGGTTGTAAAGAGTGATTAATTGAGTTACTATAGACTTCCTGTCAGCTCAGACCAGTCTGGTCATTCTCCTCTGATCTCTCTCATCTACAATATGTTTCAGCCTGCAGACCCTCTGCTCACAGGATGTTTTTTGTTTTTCGCACCATTCTGTGTAAACTCTAGAGACTGTTGTGTGTGAAATTCCCAGGAGATCAGCAGTTTCTGAAATTCTCAAACCAGCCCATCTGGCACCAGCATCCATGCCACAGTTAAAGTCACAGAGATCACACTTTTTCTTCATTCTGATGTTTGATGTGAACATTAACTGAAGCTCTTGACCTGTATCTACATGACTGTATGCATTGTGCTGCTGCCACATGATTGGCTGATTAGATAACTGCATGAATGTGCAGATGTACAGGTGTTCCTAATAAAGTGGACGGTGAGTGTATATAACCACACCCTGTTTGTCTGCTGTTGTCTCAACTTCAGAATTTAAGCTGACAGTCTTGGTGTTACAAGCTCTCCTGTGGATCCATTCCCTCAGGCGCTTGCTAGAGTGCCTCTGTGTCAGCGTTTTCTCTAATGGACTGATCAACATTGTTCAATATGCATTTGGCCTGAGTTATTACATCCTCCTAGGGTTGACTGTCCTGTCTGTAAATGCCTCACTACCTACAGAAGGTGAGTTTGAGTTCCTGTGATCAATCACATTTTTAAAAAAAAACATCTAATAGTAAGTTTGACCATGATTTTAAAATATATAGATGATCATGGTTCAGATTTTTTATATACATAGATACAGTTGAGGCTAAAAGTTTTCATACACTTAGGCTAAAGATATTCAAACTAAATCTTTCACAACACATTTCACGTTACCAAATATTTCCTGTGTTAACTCAGGATATCTACTTTTTCTGTAAGAGGGAATTTCAAAATAATAACTAAGAAACACTGTTGTCTTTTAGCCACTTTGTTACAGTTTTAGAGGTATGCTTAGGATCATTGTCTTGCCAGAAAATTTAACTCTCTGTCTGATGTCTTGAGGTGTTGCTTCAGTATTTCTAGATAATCCTCCTTCCTTATGAAGCCGTCTATTTTCTGAAGTGCACCAGATCCTTTTCCAGCAAAACACCCCTGCAACATGATGCTACCACTCCCGTGCTTCACAGCTGGGATGGTGTTCTTAAGCTCTAAAGCTTCCATACATAGCGCTGATCATTATGGCCAAACAGTTCAATTTTTGTTTCAGCTGACCAGAGAACACTCCTCCAAAGGCTGATGATCACATGCAAACTTCAGTCTGGCTTTTTAATGCCGGTCTTGGAGTACATCAGCCTTTCAGGCCATGGTGATGCAGGACACTCTTAATGGTGGATGTTCATACTTTGGTACCTGATACCTTCAACTCCATCACCAGTTCCTTTGTTGTTGTCTTGGGATTCAGGTGAACCTTTCGGACCAAAGTTTGTTCATCCCTGGTTGTTTATTTGTGCCTCTTTCCTGAATGATGCCGTCACTGTGTGGTACCAAGATTTTTATATTTGCATACAATTGTTTGTACAGATGCTCGTGGCATTAAATCAATTTCTGGAATCTTCCAGACTGTTGAAAGAGAGAGTCAACTTGTCTGTATGTAAACTTTTGACCCACTGGAATTCTGATAAAGTGAATTAAAGATGAAATTACCTCTGATGTGAACAAAGATGTCCTAATCGACTTTCTAAAAGAAATGTGTGGAGTTGTGAAAAACTCAGATGGAGTATCTAGCCTAGGTGTATGTAAACCTTTGGCTTTAACTGTAAGTGGTGCCCAAATGCAGACTTGTTTTCCTGCTGTGAGTCCAACACTGTTTGGAAATTTCCCTGCTCTAACACCGACTTCACCTGACATATGTTGTGTTTCTACTTTCTGAATATCATATATACTGAGATAGCATTGAAAAGGTGGTTGTTGATATAAAGTTCTTCATAATTCTCTCTCTCTGTCTCTCTCTGTCTCTCTCTGTCTCTCTCTGTCTCTCTCAGGGACCATCTCACAGTTCATATGGCACGCAGCAGGCGTCCTGCTGTTCCTCTGGGCATCACTGCTGCAGCACTGCTCGCTCTCACTGCTGGCCAATCTGCGCACTAGCAGCTCAGGTAACAACTTACGACTCACTAATCAGATATAAGATTAATGAGGAAGCAGGAAAAGTTCAAGGGCATGAGGATGAACTTGAATATAACTGGTATTATTACATTTTCCCATAAATTTGTATCCAGTTTACTGCTATGAATGAGCTTCACATATCATTGGAGACATTAAGAGGTCCCTGTATTCATAGAGCTTTAATATTTAATCTTCAATAGACTTTAATAACCAATATTTGCTCTTTATCATCCTACAGGTCGGGTGGAGACGCTTGCCCATAGGATACCACGTGGAGGCTGGTTCGAGCTGGTGTCCTGTCCTCACTACCTGGCTGAACTGCTGATCTACACAGCGCTGAGCGTGTGCTGTGGCTGCGTCTCTTTCACATGGTGGCTAGTGGTGCTCTACGTTCTCTGTAACCAACTGCTAGCGGCTCACCTCTGCCATGAGTATTACAGAAGCACATTTAAAACATATCCAACGGAGCGCAAAGCCATCCTTCCATTCTTGCTCTAATGAGCTGTTGTTTTTTTTAATAAACATGTTGAAATTGTGTGATTTAAATATGCAAAAAAACAAAAAAAACAATGAGGAAGGATAAACAGAATGGAAGATAAAGCAGAAGCCTGGACATCAGTTTGTAATAAATCTACAACCTGCCATTCTACAACCACCTAGCAACCACATGGAATACCATAGCAACCACCAAGCAACACCCTAGCAACCACCTGGGATACCGTAGCACCTGCCTACCAACAAGACAGCAACCATCTGGAATACCACAGCAACCACCTAGCTCTCACCTAGCAACAACTTAACAACTACCTGGAATACAATAGTAACCAACTGGGATACCATAACACCTGCCTAGCAACATAAATGCAACCACATATCATCCTAAAACTTACGCAACCGGGTCATTGTTTCTTCTTCTTTTTTCCCTGAAACATTGCTATTTGTTTTTCCACTTGAACGTTGTTGGTTGTTATCACATTAAAGGTGGAAAACCATCTGACATGATTTATTTTTGGGGTTTTTTTTTTACATCACAAAAACCACGATTTTAACAGCAGTGTGTAGACTTTTTACCTCCACTGTATGTTTATAGATATATATATATATTTTTTTTACACTGGACATAGCACTCACAGGACAGGTGTGACGTACGCTGAAATTTCTTGTAAATTTGTTTAGTAGTTTGTAAACTCAAACACAGTCAGCTTACATTTATACAAGACTCCAATCAAACTTGAACCACTGAACCTGCATTAATTTCAATAAATCTCTTACTGTTTACAGTAAAATCTAAAAATAATAGCTATCAACGTAACATTAGTAAAAAAGAAAAAAAAGAAAAGGACTCGTGTGAATATACAAGTAAATATGTATTTAAAAATGAAGCTGCACGGTGTATATATATATCCGGTAGTAAACCATTATACATCATTGTGCTATAGTGTACTGTTTTAGGATAGTGGAAGATATCCGGTGCAATCCCACAATGCATTGCAGTAGGTAACTGCTGTAACTGCTATAGAATACCCATAATAACGTTTGTAAGAAATAGAAAACGGCTCCATTTTAGACCAAAGACTGTGAGAGTGTTGATCCTGATTAAAGTTTTTATTGCACAATGAAAATTAACACACAAATGTAAAAAAAAAAAAAAAAAAAAGGTAAAAAGCGATGAGGGTGGAAAAAAAGGAAAAGTATGAATACTAGTGTTTTGCTGAACTCCTGTAGAGTTTGAAGGTTGGTAGATGTTACTGAACTGCGGTCTTATGCACGACGAAACGAAACTCAGCCACCAACTTTGGCAGACGTTTTGCTGTATGAAGACTGTGAAGCAGATTCTCCTTACCCTGGATCTGCTCTAATTTAGATCTCATGCACATATTAACCTATTTAAAAGCAACAGCTTGGTCAAAATGACAACATACAGTTTCATATGTTCTTCATATGGTCAGTTTCTTCTTCTTCTTCTTCTGACCTCGAGCTTTGAGGCTAATACTGCTAACAAATATCTCAAGTCTATCACAAACAAAATCTTTTTAAGCCTCCAGGGTTCCAAGATGGCTGCCCCTATAATGTTACAGCCATACAGCTTGACGGTGAAGATATATTTCATGTTTATACATTACAGTAACACACGCTATGTCCTAGATTTTGAGTGATAGCACTGAAGACCTGGATGTGAATTGAGGAAACTATTTATGCAAAAGACTTGGGTGAGAGAGTTTTCTATTATTTGCTAGGAACATGCAAAAACTAAAACAAATATGTTTATACATACCATATATTTTATTCCTGGCATAACCGTTTCTCGAGATCTTTGCACTGCTGGAATTTCCACAGCAGCTGTAGGATTTAAACCTACATCAGAGTGAGATATCGCTTTAGTCTTTACCAGAAACAGCTTTCACACAGATCTTCAGATTTGTTATTTCCAACAGATTTCCAGGTTTGTGCAAAAAGTCTTTGTACTATATACACAGCGAAATTCAGATAAATACGAGAGAGAATATGAAATGGTAATACAAAAGTTAGAATGCCATGGGAATGTGAGAAGTTCAGGATTTGAACAGTGGATTTTCCAGACTATAATTTGCGTGATTTATTTATTTGTGCTCTTTATAGCAGGCATTGCGACTCGAAATGAAGCGAAGTTGAAGTTGCATTTGCATCGTCGTTCTGGAATTTTCACTGCAACAACTACGAGCGGTACGGAAGAGAACGTGGGCTGCCACTGCTGAGCCCTTGAGCAAGGCCCTTAACCCTCAACTGCTCAGTTGTATAAATGAGATAATTGTAAGTCGCTCTGGATAAGGGCGTCTGCCAAATGCCATAAATGTAAATGTAAATGGGAAAAGTGCGCAGACTGTGCAACAACTGTTTTTTTCCCTGATGTTTGTTCTTTTGATATAAACATGCTGAAATTCCCTGCGGTGAAAACGTGCCTTAAATGTCAGCCGCTGCCAGGCTACGCTCTACTTCTCCTACTAATCAAAAGCCACAAAGTAGTGACTGACAGCTGTGAATACACTGATTATGAATCCATGGAGGCGTGTTTTATTGTCTTATAGTCTGGAAAATATGCCAGTATTTCTGATGAAGGACAGTAACTGTGAGGCTGTAGATCAGTGGTGTCCAATCTTATCCAGGAAAGGGCCAGTGTGAGTGCAGGTTTTCATTCCATCCAAGCAGAAGCTACACCTGAGTCTACTGAAAGCCAAGATCCACTGATTAAAAAAGGGGAATCCGGTGTGGCTCCTGCTTGACTGGAATGAACCCCTGCACCCACACCAGCCCTCTGTGGATAAGATTGGACCCCCTTGCTGTAGATGTTTTGAACCCCTGTGATGTGGATATTGGTTTGGCTGAAGTTATGATGCTGGAATTCCACCACCGATGGGCGGAGTCGACAGAGGTGGCAGGAGAAGAGACTTAAGCTTGAGCGACATGGCAGCGATCTCTGGGTCCTGAGATTCGTACATCTTCACCAGTCTGGCAAACTTCAGCACACCTGAACAATAAGCAAACCAAAGAGGATACGCTCAGGGGTCATCTTTACACACCACTACTCTGTGCAGCTCTGACTGTAACTCTAAAATGAGATTAAATCATGACTGTACAGAAGTCCAGAAAGGTCGGGAGTTATCTTCTCGTGGTCTCAAGATAACATGCTGACACAGGAAGCAATAGCTGTAGGTTTGTCAGTTCTAGACAATTTCCATGTTAGCGTCTGTCACTTGAGAAGGTGACTCAGAAATCTGCAGCTATACCGTCATGGACACTACAGTGATCCTGCACGGGTGATCAGTTTCATTACCAGCCAATCCGAAGGACCGGGACGTCTCCATGGTTACCGCATGATGTTGGAGAGATAATTACTGCAAAAT
>CM040472.1:2533807-2549461 GCA_022758105.1 Pangasianodon gigas | reverse complement strand
TATGCTGAGATTTTACTGGTGGCTTAGATGTCGTTATCATTCAGTACAGTGATGGATGGCTGTGATATTAGATGGGAGATCTAATCTAATATCTATCAACAGCTCAACAATGAAAATAATAGAGTTCAGCAATGCAGTATAACTAGGTTTCATCAATGGCATAAAAAGAATTATGTGGGGTACACACACTTGAAGGGAGATAAACAGCTACATTTGCGATGTCCTGGTGTGGACCATCATAGTCTTTCTGATGACAAGCTGCAGGAGCTGCAAGTTAATCAGGCTTTGGTGGCTGCTGAAGAGGAACAGGAAGTTTTCTGCAATTATCTGTCGATATCCTCTTCATAAGGAAGCCTTTAACTGCTCTCAACAGTGAAATCAGAACTGCACCACACTGTCTCCTGAGCATATTGTGCTGTGCAGCCATAATGCTAGGCTGGAGAATGACTCAGTCCACCTGAGACAAACTCTGTTAGACATGCCATACCGAGACCAGGCAACCTATGTTACTTTGCAGGGAAACCAAATTTGCATGCAAGCACTTGCAAAACTGCCTACAGAGAGTACTGCAGGTACTCCAGAGGTGGCCCCGCCTAAGCAGCAGCCGGCACAAACCATGCTCGTTGGCCTGGAGCAACGTCCCCTGACAGGCTGTCATCTAATACCTGACAACAGCAAGGCTCTGGTATTAGGTGTTCCTGTAAGGGACAGCTGAGCTTCACCACACCCTTTTCCATCTATAATCATCGTTCCATAAAGAAAAGGAACGAGGTTAAATAAAGGTTGATTTCTTGCTTCCGAAGACTTCTGTGAAGAGTGGTTTTAGGTGCTCTTCAGTGTACATTATTCTGACTTACAGGTATTAATAAATGCATTTTTAGCCATAAGTGAGGGTGTCATATCCCGTAATACACATGCCGTACCTTGTTCTTCTCCTTTTATGTAATGCAGAACCATATGTTTAATAAAATACACAGTGTGCAAAAGTTACAAATTTGGCACATCAACACCTTGCTAGTTCAAATGGCGTAATGTATTACAGTTGTTCAATAGTCATGATATTGTGAGTATATTAAGTGTATTGTTTGGACAATGACAATTACAGTTCCACGTGGCATATTATGAGTGTGGCAATAATACGTTTTGACATAAAGCGCTCAGATAGCACATATATTTATATACATATAGTGCATAAGCAGTGTTCGTTTATCATGGAGTGGTACCTCTGAGCTTGCTCTCCAGAAAGGCTCGGGAGCTCATGATCTGATCCATATCTGAGCGCATGAGTGCACTCTGCTGTTTGGTTGTCTCTCTGCACTCGTCGTTCAGAGCAGCCATGTCCTCCATCAGAGTCTCCTGCACCAGGTTATATGCTGCCTCAATTGTCTGTGGGTCAGAGAAGAGGCGATAATTTACTACAAGCATGCACTGCATCTGTGGCATGTGACACTAGCTCGAAGACACACCAGAGGGACATTTCAGTCCTAGCCACAACCTGAATGCAACACCCTAACCCTGCTTCTAAAGAATTCGCACATTTAGATCAAGTCAAGTCAGTTTTTATTGCCATCCCATCAACTTATACAGTGAGACAATATCGTATGTCCAGGACCTTGGTGCTGAGGTTGCCAGTTTATTAGAACAACCGTGCCATTTTATCAAGTTTATCAGGTGAACTTTGTACACTGGATATAAAATGTCTACACACCCCTGTTAAAATGGCAGGTTTTCCCAAGTAAATGTATGACACTAAGATAAATCGGGTCAGATCTTTTCCCACCCTTAATATACAACTGCAAAGAATACAAATAAAGTGAAAAACAATCAAAAACTTTTTAGGGGAGAAAAATAAAAATAAAAAACTTACAATAACCTGGTTGCATAAGTGTGCACATCCCTAAACTAATACTTTGTTGAAGCAACTTTTGATTTTATTACACCACTCAGTCTTTTTGGCTAGGAGTCTATCAGCATGGAACATCTTGACTTGGCAATATTTTCTCACTCTTTCGTGCAAAAACATTCTAGATCTGTCAAATTGTGAGGGCATCTCCTGTGCACAGCCTACTCCAGGTCAGCCCACAGAGTTTTGGTTGGATTCAAGTCTGGGCTCTGGCCATTCAAAAACATTGATCTTCTTTTGGTTAAGCCATTCCTTTATTGATTTGGATGTATGCTTTGGGTCATTGTCATGCTAAAAGGTGAAATTCCTTTTCTTCAGCTTACTAGCAGACACCTGAATGTTTTACCGTTGGTCTCTTGGCAGCCTCCCAGGTAAGTTTTTGTCTTGTCCTTTTGTAAATTTTGGAGGGACGTCCTGTTCTTGGTGATGTCACTGTGGTGATCCATTTTCTCCAGTTGTTGATGATGGCTTTCACAGTGTTCCATGGTACATCTAATGTTTGGAAATTTTTTGTATCTCTTTCCTGATAAATTCCTTTCAACAGTGAGACCCTGTACAAGCTTTTTAAGCTCTTTTGCAGACCATGGCTTCAGAAGTCAGATGAAACCAAGAAGATGGTGTTCCTACCGAAACAGCTGATCTTTATTTGGGGTTAATCAGAATAATTTCATTGATGACAGCTGTATGATAATTACTTTTGAACATGAGAGTGAATGTGACTGGCTCGTTCTGAACACAGCCATATCCCCATGCAAACTTATGCAACCAGGTTATTGTAACTTTTTTATTTTTCCTATTTTCCCTAAAATATTTCTGATTGTTTTTTACTTAATTTTTATACATTAGGTGGGAAAAGTTCTGACATGATTGATCTTGGTTTCATTTTTTTCATCACAAAAACCTGCCATTTTAACAGGGGTGTGTAGACTTTTTATATCCACCATAGATATACAACTGCTGACTGTAGTGCACTTGTTGTCATGCACAATATAATAATGTGAACTCTCTCTGTGCTTTCCTTCATGGAAAAGGACCACCATAGGAACAATGCTCACCAGATAAATGATAATATGGGTCTCAGCACAGGAGTGACACTGACACGGTCGTCATCTGTAGCAAACACTCTATTGGCTTACTGGCCGCTATCTTTTTGGCATGACTACAGGACTGTTGTTGGATGGATAATTTTGGTTGCGGGACATTTCTCAATGCAGCAGTGACATTCAGGATTCTTTCTTTAAATCCCAGTAATACCACTGCAAATAAAACATTTGCACCAGTGCCACACTACAGGGTGTCCCAAAAGTCTCCATACATAGGGGAAATGAACACTTTTTAGCAAAATGTCTTCCAAAATTTTTCACTTAGTTTATATTATATATATTTTTTTCAGATAGCCTTTAAGAATGCCTCTGACAAAAGAAGAACATATTGAAATCATTCTCATGGCTGGATCGGGAAGCTGTCACAAGGTTGCAATGGACTTTAACAGGAAACATGGCAAGCACATCACATATGACACTTCAAAAAGACTGGAAATGTCATGAACAAACCGAGAAGTGGACATCCACGAACATCCACTGAGGAAGGCACAACAGACGTGGTGCTGGCAAACATAGTCCCCTATGTATGGAGACTTCTGGGACACCCTATACTCTAGTACTACTTTGAGTCACTACTGAGTCACTATTGTGCTGAGAATGTTCACAACTTAAATAATGTGGTCAGCTGTATCCTGTTAACCCATCAACACGGTGCACAAACGAACGCTTGATTAATGTACACAGGACTACATAAAGCACAAACAGTACAACTGTGTAAGGACAATAACAATGTACAAAAATTACAGAGATGCAGAGATCAATCTGAAGCTGGGGTTAATGTCCACTGACCCTAATGCCATCTTGAGTATGCAGTAAAATAAATTAAACCATGTCATTGGTAATGTGTTTGTCCCAGTTTGCAGCATGTCTTAAAACCTTGTCTAAAAGCTTATGCAGGTGTGACCAGCCCAAAATCTACCATTTCTAAAATGTTTCACGTCTAACATATCAGCCACTGAAAAGTAAATGTCTTCAGGTACATCTGAATATTAGAGGCAGGATTGTTGGAACTAAACTTTGCAGGACTGGTACTAAATTCCGTAGGGTTTTAGTTGTTCAGGAGTAGAGTTGGGCGTCCCTGTCATAATGATTCCTCAAGCAAAGCTGTTTTTAAGACAGCAGAGAAGATCTGATTTGATTTAAAAATAAAAATATTGGTACTCACAGCAAACCACATTCTCTTCCTCTCCATCTTCTTGGCCTTCAGACGAGGAAGCAAGTCTTTCTCTAGAGATGGCAACAACTCCTCCATGGTTAGATTAGCCAGCACCTAGCAGTACAGAGGAGTATGTTCAGGGATTCAGAGCAATGCAAGACAACACATGTACACAGCGTCCAAATAATATTTTAATCATCCAAAATTACTGGAATGAATCTTAATCTTAAATCTTGATGTTTACTATAATACAAATTTATACAGGGACATAATCCTTGCTATTGAATATATCCAAGCGCTACATGGATATATTCACTATCTGAGACGTCAAAGTTCTTTGGTACATGCTGACCCTGTACCTTATTTTCTTAACAGTCAGGCTGGTCCAACAACATTTTCAGATTATTCATTATTATGGACCTAAGGGCTGACTTTTTCCTCTTGGTACAAGTGGTACACAAAGCAGTGAAACAGGCAGCTGAAACAATGCAGTGACACTCCCTGTTGGCATTTCTCCTCCAACATTACTTGCATTCCACAATAATAAAGCATAAAGCAAAAAGCATAATGAAAATATTGTTGATTGTGATGTGTACTCCTGTATACCGGTTTGGTGATGTACGTTTGTTGTGTATGTGTCTGGGTGTGCATGTGTAAAGAAACAGTAGGGCAAAATCAGTCATGGCATGAAAGGGTGTTTCCTAAATCAAAGTATATAGCTCTAATGAAAAAGCTAAATCCTACTGCCTTCATACATACTACACAGGCTGTTACACACCAATGGGTGCTGTGCTACAGCGTGGAGAAATGCCTCCTACCTGCACATCGTTGCCTATCAGCATATCCCACGGTTCATAGTAGCCCTTGTCCTGCCTGTAGAGCTGGACGGCTTTGGCGAAGGCCTGCACCTCATATGTCTTCTTCTTTAAGAAGTCTGGAAGGAGGATAGACGAATGAGAAAGAGAACAATTTGAGCACATTTAAGCAGCACTGCTCATTACTTGGTTCATGTTAGCTAAAGTAAGTAAAGCTCTTAAAGATTATTATTACATAGATATCTTTCTCAAATGAAACCAAAAAAAAAAAAAAAAAAAAAAAAAAAAAAAAAAACCAGTACAGGTAGATAGCTATTGACCTTGCTAAAGGACATTACATTAGATAGCTAAATGACATTACATCAGACAGAAATACATTAGAAAGTAATCTTTCTAATGTAAGACGTGTTGTGATGTGGTTCTGCCTCTCCAGCAGGTATAATATGGGATCCAGTGGGGTTACCTTGATTCTGGTGGCGAATGCAGTCAGATAACACAGAGATAAACTTGGCTTGTTTGGCCTCCTGGAGGAAGCAGAAGTAGTGGTCTCTCTGGTACGGCAGTCGGAGGTACACTGGAAACTGGCCTGGCATACCCACCACTGGAGGAGCAAAGTCCTCTTTCACATCTTTAACACAAAACACACTAATCAGTCTGGCTTTAAAATACTGTATAGTCTACAATTCTCTTACCGCATATCAAACGTCACCAAATATACAGCGTTTATAGTGAACTTCAGTGAACAGCAGGAACTCAGAATTTGTGGAAATGTATCTAGCATTTGTGCAAATTCTAAGAAAGCCAAACCAAGGGCCATATACTCATGAAAACAGTGCATTTTCCTTAATTGAAACGACACCTTGCAGTTAAGTGACATGCTTTACTATCCTCTATACAGCATGTGCTCTAAGTATATCTCACAAAAACATGTTTCTTACCAAATACCAGGTTTAATGTTTTTATTAGTTTCTAAATTTTGAAGGCTCTCAACCCACTCCTGATTTAGAATCCCATACCACCTAAAGTCATTATAATGGCAAAGCAGTTCATCACTCTTAATCTGAAGCACTTATTAAATAGACACATATAGACCAGGAACGCTAATTACATATATAACTATGGTTCTATGAACCCTGGATAACTACTAGAAGAGATAAGAATCACCTGTATACCTTCTTGTGTGCATACACACACATACCTAGCCCTTTCACCAAAGTGTACCAAAGTGATGTATGAGGCAGGATTTGCTATAAATGCTGCTGTCATACGACATTTTTCCTGGAACCTTCTCGCCTGTGGTGGTTCGATGTGTCTTAACTTTAGTATTAATTGGTTCTGGATTAACAATAAAATTGCTGGAAGGTCTCAGCATGTGTATGAAGGTATCCAGGTAAGAAAGTATCCAGGTGATCCATGATGCCCCCTAGTGGTTAAGAGGGTCAAATTGAACCCATATTCAACTTTGCACGTTTTAGGTGCACCTTGTCCCAGTAGCTGAGACTTGGTCAAGTAACAAAGTATAGAGAATGAATTAAAGCCTTGGTCTTACTTACTGTCAGTGTCAGGGAAGCACCTGTCTACCACTTCCATGTATTTCTCTTCTGTGGTCAAAATAGTGCCTCCTGTAGTTGGCAGCTTATCCGGTGGCAGTATGCCTTTCATAAAAGTCTGCAGAAGAGAGAGATTAGCGTATTATTGCTATCTATAGTCTCCAGGACATTATCGTTCCCTCATTTTTCAAAAGCTTGCCTCATAACTCTCGTGGCACTCCAGGGAGTAATTGGCACGAACCACCAAAAACCTCTCCTTCCATTTCCTGTTATCATAAAAGTAGAGCACAGACTCCTGGTAGATCACCTCTGCTTCCTGTGGGGGATCCTGGGTAAGTAAACAAACACACAGAGGCATGAATATTTGGCAAGACTAGTTAAGTCTCCATGATGTATGATCCAATGCTCCTTTACATTCAAGCAGTCCTTACCCGCTGTTTAAGGAGTTGAGTATGCTCTTGTTTGCGTTGCACCAGCTCATCATGAACATGGGAGAGAAAGGCCAGAGAGTACTGCTTCTTGTAGAATGATGCGAAATTCCTCAGTTCTGTCTGCGTCCACCCTGAAACAGACACAAAACACACTACTGAACAGCTACTTAGAGCTGATGTACACTACTGCGACCGCATATCTGAGAGCACATCAAGCATATCTGAGAGCACATCTGAGAGCACAAACGATCGCATACTTATCCTTCTTCATACACTAGGGGCCAGTGTCACATGAAACAACCGGAATTTAGAGATAAGAGAAAGGGAAAAAGAGCCGTCTTTGAGCTAAAGGAGATTTCCATGGTTCACTGTAGCAATAATAAAGAGAAATAACTTTGTTTTGAAAAGAGCTTGGGAAAAAAGAAACCTTATGTGATCAGTAATAAACATCAGCTCTGACTCAAAGCATTAGTGAAGAGTTTGAACTCAAGAGCGGTATCAAGAGGTTTGTGTATTGAAGTACTTCAACTAGTGTTTAAATCCAAAAGTCAAGCTATTGCATAGTTATAGATTCTTTAAAATATATAAGTTGCTAAACCATTTACTCCAAGTATGTTAGAAGGAAAAAAAAAAGAAAGTAACATGCACTGTCTATTCACAAATAACAATATCATGACTGTAGTTTTTTGTAAATAAATCTATTATGCAATAATATCACCGTTTGTGATGTAAACATGAAACCCAGGGGAAAAAACTGATATACTGACTTGTTGAGGAGATGTTTTATTAAAGACACCAGTCTGAGAAGCTATTAGCGTGAGTAGACTTTTAGAAATTGTTTTTATTCTGTTTCTGTTGCGAGTTGTTATGATAAGATCTTTAACGGACTATATTTACTTGTAAGAAACACAAGCACATCTACAGTCTATAGAAGACGCAAGTACTGCATGGGATAAGGGAAATTTTTATTGTTTGCACTTTAATGTTTAAAAGTTTTTTACTTACACTTGAGATGTATTTGGAACAATACAACAATGAATAAAATTGATAAAATCCTCAGAACGTCTCATCACAACGTGGGATATCTCCCTGTTATCTAATCAGCGTTTGCCTGAAGACAGGATCATGTACAGCACCACAGACACATAATACATACATAACACACAGTTAGCTTCTCAGAGGACAGCAGGTGAGTACATCAATGCGTCTTGCTCACCACGCTTACCCATAAACCCTTTCTCTGCAGGTAAACGCACTTCACCACAGAAGTATAAATCAGCACTTGCTCACACACTGTTCACACCAAAAGCTCAGTCCAATGCTCAGGCAGTGGTGATATATATATAGAAGCAATAAAGGGTTTGAATGAATGAATGAATGAATATAAGCCTATCGTTCTTGTTAAATGTGTAATATGTAATTCCGACTGGCGCTGAGATGTTTAAGTTTGAGATGTCAGTCATGTTCATTACTGTTTCAGTGACTGGCAATTGGTTACGAGGTTCCGCCCCTTTGACAGGTCTACCAATCCTCATAAAGAGAAGCTGTGCGTCCAGATCCTGGACAAACAAAGACTGCACTGTCCAATAAACATTGAGAAGATTTTTTTCTGTGCAAAACCCACAGGCCCACACTCCCATTCACCCCCAGAGAAGCCGTGCACCCAAGCGTGGCTCAAAATCATGTGTTAAAAGCCTGTTGTCCGATGAGTGTTAATCTTCCCTCCTGTTGAGACACACACAAATCTGCATTAAACAGTCAGAGATGCACAGGCTTCACTGAGAGTCTGTTAGCGCTGTACTGTTGGCCTCAAAGGAGATTTTCACACAGGCTGCTCTGTTCACTGGAAACAGTCTGAGTTAAAATGAATGAACTGCGCAATACTGCAGTGAGATATTTGATCATTTGTTTCGCTAAAATATGGAATTCCACCAAGACTGATAAATAATATAGACACTTTGGTAAACACTTCAGTGCTGCATTTTAATGAAAGTTTAGGGGAAGCTGGGCTTCCTGTGTAGTCTTAAAGCAACTTACATTTATATCATTTATACAACTGAACAGTTGAGGGTTAAGGGCCTTGCTCAGGGGCCCAGCAGTGGCAGCTTGGCAATGCTGGGATTTGAACTCACGACCTTCTGATCCTTCTTTTCCCCAACAAGCATCACACCCTTTTAAAACTGATTAGTTTGCTACATTTAGTCATATTCTTTACAGCAGTAATATGGCACTGTGCATACCCTAAATCAGCTTTGCATGCTGTACAAAATGGACTCCAAGCATTTTCACAGTCTCCACCCCGTGAGTGTCTACACTGAATATAGATTTTCAGTATGGATTAGCTCCTTCCTGCAGGGCGTACCGCCCTGCACTACTCCACCCTACCGCCCTGCACTACTCCACTCCACCCTACCGCCCTGCACTACTCCACTCCACCCTACCGCCCTGCACTACTCCACTCTACACTACTCCACCCTACCGCCCTGCACTACTCCACTCTACACTACTCCACCCAACACTACTCCATTTTACCGCCCTACCGCCCTGCACTACTCCACCCAACACTACTCCATTTTACCGCCCTACCGCCCTGCACTACTCCGCCCTACCGCCCTGCACTACTCCGCCCTACCGCCCTGCACTACTCCACCCTACACTACTCCACCCTACAACGCTGCACTACTATGCCCTACTGTGGAATCTGTGTCAGCTTGAGTGCAGACTGTCATTAAAGCAATAAGGTGACATATAAATAATAAAAAAAATTATGAAATTCATGTAAATATTTCTAAGATTCTACTTTTCACAAGTTATTGCTAATAATATCATTTATAATTTAAACCTTTGTGTTAAATTGATGAATGCCAAACAGAAGCATTTTCACTAGTGCTCTCAGACTTTTGGACCCCACAGTATGTGTTAAGTAAATAGTAAATTAGACTCTAATGCTAAGAGATTTAGATTATAGTCCATTATTGTCGTTTACTTGTAATGTTTATCGTATATTAAAGTTCTGACATGTCATTGTAACAGTCTTACCCAAAAAGTGGATATCAATTTACAATTAACTGTCCATATTCACTGTAAAAAATATCTTAGGTATAGTCAAATGTATCTAGTATTTCCTATTATAAGATTATTAAATATATTTCTTGACATTTTTTACTAGGCCTAATTCCAAGCTTGAAACAGTCTTGTTCTAGTGGCAGATACTTTTTCTTTTTTAAGCATTTATTTCTAGAAATAAGCAAAATGATCAGCCAGTGGAATAAGAAAATGTAACATTTGAAATTTGTGTTAAAAAAAAAAAAAAAAAAAAAAAAAAAAAAAAAAAAAAAAAAAAAAAAAAAAAAAAAAAAATCAGATCTAGAAATAAGGTTAATAATCATAAATTTAGTTTATGATAATCGTATAATAGTAAATACCTGATACATTTAACTCTATTCAAGATATTTTCTTTTGCTAAGATGTCATTAATTTTGCAGTGTTGTTATCCACGTTTCACTCACAACACTCTTACAGTGAGAAGTCTGAACCAAATCAAGGTACATCATGTGCAGAATAGATTATTTTTTCTTTATGAATAAATAAAGATGAATGAAGATATGCAATAAAGTGAATGCAGATTTGTGTGTTTGTTTATACTGGAGTGTAGATGTGTTTGTGGGTGTGTGTGTGTGTGTGTTTCGTTGGTTTGACATGTCTGGAATTCTTGAACTATGAAACATCCCCAGATGGCAAGGATGCATTAGGCATTCACGCCTGACCTGCAGGGCCAGTTCTGTAATCACATACCTTATACGCATGTTTCACCTATGTTACAGAACCTCCAAACACACACACAGACACACACACACTCTCACACACAGAATTGCTTTAATATGTCCATCCAAATAGGGATGGTATAAAAAAATTTAAAAAAGGGGTCCACTTTCACTCTCTCTCTCTCTATAGAGGTGTAGTCTGTGGAATGATAAGGCAATAATAGGTGATTTTTATGTGTGTGTGTGTGTGTGTGTGTGTAATTTACTGCACTAAATTCACTATTTAAACTATAGGTCATGTCATGCTGTGTCCACTTTTTCATCAAATCACCCCGAAGTTATTCTGATCACCTTTCTCCCATGACGAAACATTTCTCTCCTCATGGAAGTGAGAACATTCTCTCCTCCTCTCTCTCTCTCTCTCTCTCTCTTCCCTGATCTGCAGGCTTACTAAACGAGTACGTTAACTGAGACTTCCAGAGATTTCGGACCAGCGTCTTCGTCCTCTCCATCACCATCATCAGAACACCAACTGAGGGAATATCATTTGGAGGAATGCCGTTCCTTCTTCCTGTATATTTCCAGGGATTTGGAGAATCTGTGCTCACAGTGCCTCAACACCTTATTAAGGCACTTGATGCTGGTTGTATGGTCTGTACTAACACACCTGGATGCAGTTTATTGCCATTTAAATAAGATGAGGTGTTTTCTATTCACAGGTGAAGACTTGATATGATATGATATAATATCTAGACTTTTATTAATCTGTGGAACACTTTATTAGAGCCATAACTTAGTGTTTTCTCAGTGTTTTGGTACAAAAATATACCTTTCTGCCAACATATTTACACTTGAAGCCACTCATGTAGAAGACAGTGTTCCTGTGTGAGCTTGGAGCTAATGGAGCTGCTAATGGAAAAGACCTGAGTTTCCTAGACTTACACTTTACCTTCATGAAGTAAACAGTGTGCTCATTTAGCTAATAAAAGCTAAAGACTAGACTTACCTTTAATGAAGTTGAATTTATTTTCATCCAGAAGACTGGAGGATAATCCCATAATGGCGTAGTTGTTAGTTTTTTTAGCTACCCTGCCCTCAGTTTGTCTCAGGTGAAGTTGCGCTTCTTCTCTCAGTCAAGCTTCAAACTATAACTTGACGCATCTCTGCTTTCTACACCGCCTCCTGCCTTAATACACTGTGGCTCTGTCCCAAATGGCGCACTTGCTGAGCAGGTGAGCTTGTAGGCAGTCTGGCAGGTAGTGTCATGTCTCAGTGTAGGCTACAGGGTGTTCACTAGCGCCCTCTGTGATCCTAAACACTGCAGCAGCCTCGAGCTCGGGGCGGGGCTACACCTGGTAGGCGGAGCATCACGTGCTACCTCACCTTCAGTGAGTGATGAATAGGAGTTTATACACCATACACTCAGGTGACGAGTCGATTCGATTCGATTCACGATACTGGCTTCACGATTCGAATCAATTCGTATATTTTGAATATTTGAATATTATTTGAATATTATTTGAATATTATTTGAATATATTGAATATTTTTTATATTTTATATTTTATAATATATAATATATTTTTATGTATTTTTATTTAAATATTTTGAACCAAATTTGAAAAGACTCCTTTTTTTATTTCCGAATCATAAACAATGCAAAACAATGTGTGCTTTTTGTCTGTATGGGACTGAATAAATCAAAAATGTCTACGAAAAGAAGTTTAATACTGTAAACAAAATGTACTACAGGTTCACCATATATCTTAAAAACAAACAAACAAACAAACAAACAAACAAATAAATAAATACTCCCAGAAATGTAATTGAATAAACAAAGTCCCTGACCCCGGGAAAATGTTCAACTGAAACATAATGAGGTCCGTAGCAGCGACTGAGGCGTCATTTTAACCACAAATAGCCTGATTTCCACGACCTCTTTCTTGGGAACTGTATTAAAGTGGTATAGGGTTGATGACGTTTGAAAGTTACTGAAGCACTCTTTTTAACTGTTATGGTGATTCCCGGTAATGATGCAGCCTCTCCACTAAAGATTGCAATCATGTGACCAGTGCGCTCTCTATATAATTAACTCTCAGTTGCACAGATTGGAATCTCTGGTGTTTAAATAGTGCAGCTACATTACATGCAGAATTAATAGAATACTGATATCGTACATTTCCACAATGCACATCATCACATTTATGCATCGCGATGCATTGTTACAAACCTGTTCCAGCATGACAATGCCCCTGTGCACAAAGCGAGCTCCATGAAGACATGGTGTGTGAAGGTTGGAGTGGAAGAACTCGAGTGTCCTGCACAGAGTCCTGACCTCAACCCCACTGAACACCTTTGGGATGAACTGGAACACCGACTGAACCCCAGACCTCCTCACCAACATCAGTGCCTGATCTCACTAATGCTCTTGTAGCTGAATGAACACAAATCCCCACAGCCATGCTCCAAAATCTAGTGGAAAGCCTTCCCAGAAGAGTGGAGCTTATTATAACAGGAAAGCAAGGACTAGATCTGGAATGAGATGTTCAAAAAGCACATATGGGTGTGATGGTCAGGTGTCCACATACTTTTGGTCATATAATGTAAACAATAGGTGTAACCCCACCCCAAGCTCCAGGCTGCAGTGTTTTGGATCATATCTCTACTATGTCTGCTTTGTTGCGAGGTGCAAAGCAGATGCTGCTGAATACCCTGAAACCTAAAATGAGAAATGGCACTACATAAACCCTCATCTGCCTAGCAAGTTTGCCATTTGGGACAGGGCCACCCTGAAGTAGGGTAGTAGATATAGTGCTAAGTTATATTTTGAAGCTGTGATTTACAAAATACTTCAGAACCTTTAAGCGGTGGCTACTCAATGGCTGCATAAAAGATCTAATCTTATTCACAAGATATAAAATAAGCTTTATTTAACCCACTTAATGCAAAGCATGAGTAGGCATGAGTACAATCTACAAACTGAACACTGTCTTAGCATACTTTTTTCCAACTCAGCCTCAAAGGCATGTTTGTAGATTTTAAAAATAGATTTTTAAAAATGAGTGTCACCATAAATCAGTAAATTGCATGTTGAACAATAGAGTAGAAAAAAATGAAAATGTACATAAAAGCATCACATTTAAACTCAAATCTTCTAATGAGCAATTAACTGCTAATGTACATCATGGACATTTTCAGTGCAAAGCAGTACAGCTCACTGTATTATCAGAATCACAAGCATCCTGTGTGAACCTTTTGTTTTAACTTCTAAAAATCCTATTAAAAAGAGAACTGAGAACTCCAGGTCGCATACACGTAGACACCTGAAGTTCCTTTTAAAGCTTAGAATCTCGACTTTTTAACCACAGGTTTTATTTTAACATTATACATTGTTTAGGACATCATGTCATTTTATGAATATCAGTATGATTATTTATATATTTTATTGATACTTTCTGAATTAGCTGTATATGTGTGTTTTATATTTATGGTGTAAATGGGAAGTTAAGGGGTGTGTTTGGGTGTTTTCATAGCAACGTGTGTGTTTCTGGTGGTCTTGGGATCATTTTGCTATGGGATTTTTAAATGTGGTTCGTCAATTTTCATATTCTTTTGATACATAGATACAATTAACAGAATTCGAAATACCCAATCGTCAAACCCATGGGTAGAAAAAAAAAATGAACCCATTGTGGGTTAATTCTAGACACTGCAGCTGCTGAATCTTTGCTTCAACAGATCAAAGGTGTGAAACTAGTTTACAATCCAGGACACAGCATGACAGAGAGGAGAAAACAGAAACATGAATGTTACAAAGCAATTAGCTTATTATTTAATTAGTAAAAGTCTTAGGCACCCTATTTTTTTAGTACAAACTTTGTTATAGATTTTTATTCTATGACTTCTACATTATTGAGTCAGTATAAAAACATTTTAGATTCCAAACATTAGTTTTCCAGCACAAAATTAAATGTTACAGAAAAATGGTTGTATGTCAGTAAAGAAAGCAGCAGATTACATAAGAGACACTTTTCAGACAAAAAACATAATGAAGGCTGCTGGGTTTCGCTAGAAAAATAAGAAGCGAGTCGACAGTCAAAGTCTCCAGAAGAACTGTGGCTGCTTCTGCAAGATGCTCAGTAACACTTACAGCTCGTTTCCTTATAAAACTGCACACATTGTACCTGAGACTACTAATTTGTTTTTAAAAGCGAAGGATCGTCACACAAAATATTGACTTGGTTTCATTTATTACTGTTTACTGCTCTTTATAGTATTTTTTTAATGTAGAAACATTTAGTTTCATTATTTTTGAAGGCATCTTTGCTCTACAGCATATGCTCTAAAGCATTGCTTCTTTGCATATGCCTAAGACTTTTGCACAGTACTGTATGTATATATATATATACACACACACACACCAGTGAGCCCGTTCCATTGGCAGCCATACATGCCCATGCCATAACACTTCCTCCACCATGTTTGACACATGATGTGGTATACTTTGGATCATGAGCTGTTCCTTTCTTTCGCCATACTTTTCTCTTCCCATCATTCTGGTACAAGTTAATCTTGGTTTCATCAGTCCAAAGAATCTTATTCCAGAATATGGGAGGCTTTTTTAGATGTTTTCTGGCAAAGTCTAATCTGGCTTTCCTGTTCTTGAATGTTACCAGTGGTTTGCACCTTGTTGTAAACCCTCTGTATTTACATTCATGAAGGTGTTTCTTGACTGTAGATTTTGACAATGATACGCCTACCTTCTCCAGAGTATTCTTGACTTCTGTTGATGTTGTGAAGGGGTTTTTCTTCACCAAGGAAAGGATTCTGCGATCATCCACTTTAGTTGTCTTCCGTGGTCTTCCAGGCCTTTCGATGTTGTTGAGCTCACCAGTGCTTTCTTTCTTTTTAAGAATGTACCCAACTGTTGAT
>CM040472.1:2521341-2533707 GCA_022758105.1 Pangasianodon gigas | reverse complement strand
ACCTTTGAGCCCCTGAAAATGGAGGTACTTTGCTTAAAATGGCTGTAATTCCTAAATGGTAAATGCCATATTTTTGTGGAACCTCTTAAAATAAAGCTGAAAGTCTACACTTCGATCACATCTTGATTGTTTTATTTCAAATCCATTGTGGTGGTGTATAAAGGCAAAATCACAAAAACTCTGTCATTGTCCAAATACTCCCGAACCTAACTGTATGTATGTGTGTGTGTGTGTGTGTGTGTGTGTGTAAAATTCTTTCTTTTTTTCCCTCTCATATTGTTCTCACAGTGCCACTTGTATAAGGAAACCGTACTTTAAAAAAAAAAAAGTGCCACAGGTTTTGATTTTATGGAATCTGGTTTGGTCACATTTCTCCCAAAAGGAATTTGGTTTTATCGCAGTACTAAAACAAACAGTTCTTAGCACTTTAGTTTGTGTATACATGCACCATGAGATACGTTCTCTTTGACATCCTGTCGGGGACTTGAGTAAAAGTTTTCACCAAAGCCTGTTATCAAGAGTATCTGGGTCACATGACTTGGTTCAAGTCAATGTGGGTTTAATCAGCCTGACCAGAAACCATCATGGCCGCCCAAAGTGCAGGAGATGCTGAGCATGTGGTAAATAATTATAAATTAATATATTTTGTATTTCAGTCAAACAATAATATCAGTTATGAACTAGTCTTTATATGCTGATGAAGAAAAATAGTTCATAATGTTGTTTAGCAAATTTTGAGGTGTACATATCCCCTAAGATACATGGCCAGATTAGGGGAAGAAAAAATGTTAATCCACAATACAGAGTTTAAATCAGTAAATCTGCACAAACGCACTCAGCTCCATTAAGCCCACTAAATAAAATACAGAGAGTAATAGAGTTTATATATTCTTGGCTTTTAAAAGCCTGAGTAATTTTAAGGTGTTGTAATTGAGTCAGGCCCTGCGATGGACTGGGGTCCCAGCCAGGGTGTATTCATGCGAGTCCTCAGTGTTACATTTAACTTTAATTCATCATTTCATAAAATTGCTGTTCATTTTGGCTGACCAAACAATGAGCTGGACAGGGCTCCTGACTGGGCAAATGTTAATATTTTGAAAAATGAGGAAAAAGTGAAGGCGTCTGGATACTTTCTGAATTTGCTGTATGTGTTAAGGGTGTGTGTTAGGGTGCATTCCAGCCTCACGCCCAGTGTTCCTGCGATAAGCTCCGGCTCCACCACGACCCTGACCAGGATAAATCTCTCAAAGATGAGAATCTGCAAAAACACCTAGCATGACTTTTTATACGTGAACACAAAGAGTGAATACACAGCAGGTCAGACAGTACAGAGATGCTAAGGTTTATAACTGAACACTATTCCACTTTCATCAGAAACAAAGCAGACAAAAGGCAAGAACCAAATTCTGTTCATATTTGTTTTAATATTGCACCACAGAAATAATAGGCATCTTGTATAAAACAGCAGTTTAGACAGTCCACGGGCACAAAAGACAAAGCACATACATTTAGTGTAAACTGACAATATATAAAAAAAAGAATAGAATTTGATAACATAAAATGTTATTGAAATATTTTAAATAAAAATTTCACACATACAAAATTTTTCATTTAGAAAAGCAAAACATAAAACATTAAACAGTACACAATTGTAAGCTGCCGCGCAGCTGGTCATGAGACACAGATAAAAAGCATTACAACATTTTTTTTTTTTTACAATTCAATAAATAAATTCAAGACCTTAGCTAGTGTCAGATATTCTCACAAGTACACACCTTGGAAAGTGTCTCAAATGCCTGAGTGTTTTAGTGTGTGTGAGCTTCAGTGATGGGTGAATTCGAAGTTCAGACTGAAGTGTGCAACTAAACTACGCTGTACTCTGCCATGCAATGAATTCAAGAAATAACACCTTTGCTATAGCTGCAGTGAACTGGACCTCAAAACCAAACTACATGTTTAATACTTCATGCAAAAACTGTGTTTTAACAGGCTCCTGTGATCTGGGTACATGTGTGCCGTCCGGGTACATGTGCCTTCGAGTTTGTCATTACACAAGTGTATGTCAAGTATAGCAAACACACTCTAGATTAAAGGACAGACTAAATCTGTACTATATATTGATAATTGAGTATGCTTATAAATAATTCGAAACCACTGATGTCATGAAAGCTGCAAGTTATGCAAGTCCAAGTCATATTTCAGAATAAGAGTGGAACAAATAAATAATGTTAGTAGTGTTGACTCTGCTTAAGAGAATCTGAGTAAATGCAACATTAATGGTGGTACATATTACTGTACTCGTACTACTCTACCGTGAGGTCGAGTAGCTGTAGTAGTGTTGCTCATCGGGCCGGAAGCCGTAGGCTGTAGCAGGCCGCATGGGTCCCCCTGGCCCCTGACCGTATCTCTCCGAGACAGCACTGAAGGAACAAAAGGAGACAGACAGTTGAGTCAGCCAGTGGCACCATCTACTACAGTTCTGACTAATGAGTAAGTATGCGAGTTACTAATATTAGCCTAGATTAAAAATGTTGCATTTTGCTTATGCCAAAACAAACAGGCTTGATATTTGGAAACCAGCATGCCTGTTTATCTTAATCTGTGATACGCCACACCAAAGTGCTTCACCACTAGATGGCACTGCAGGTCTGCTAAAAAGAACACAAAGGCACCCCGGGTCTATCCATATTTCTTATAGAGCCAGGCAAAGAGTCTGTGGCAAACAGGGGAATGCCAACGAAACTTCCAAAAAGAAAACCGGGAGAATAAATCAGACTGAGAAAACCTCTATGGTACCCCAAACACTCTGGCCTGTTCTTGGGCCTGACGATGAAACACTGCTTGGTTACATTACAGCCAGATTGCAGTATTATACATACAGCCTAATAATGGTGGGAACTGTGACCCCTTTTTTTATTCCATAAGCAAATGGTTGGATAAATAAATAAATGCCTGATTGAGAACCAAGTAACTGACCAATAAACCTTGAGCGTCTTGAGCGCAGAAAGATCTGTGAGGTGCCTTTGAGTGAACGCCACCTTCACCTCTGCGTTCTCTCGTTCCACCCCCCTTTCCTCCTGTCTCAGCCTGAGCACTAGCTCGCCTCACTGTTCTCTTAAAATATGAGCTGTTTGCTTTGCCCCTACCAGCTCCCATAATGCTGTGTTGTTTTTAGCACAAATCACTTCCATGAGAGCATGCGTCAGACGATTTTCTTTTAGCGACCACCTCCCAGTTTTCGCTCGGCTAAAAATATTGGCTTTTTTCAGGGAGAATCATGGCTATCTGGGGAAGAGTTTGATTAAATAGCTGAACAGGGTACAGCACAGAGGCAGGGTTGTGAGAATCCCAGTGCTCAGAGCTTAATGGGAGTTCTAATAAGAGATGTTCATGTAGCTAAATAAACTCTACTTCAGTGATGACCTTGGAATCAGCCACCTTCTTTCTTCAGGCTCGTTTCCAGCCATCTCGAGTTTCACAAGGATGTCTGGACATAGTACATTTTCACTATGGAACGGTGTGATTTACGGTGTTCGACTACTGTAAAACTCACCTTGGCATATGCGTGTAGTAAACTACTTGGCGAGAAGATTTACTATTACTTTAGATCCTATGTTTGACTCAAGGTAAAAGCATCACCTTCTGGGGAATAATGCAGATGATTCCGGATTAATAGTTTGAGTATATCCTTGTAATGCTGTTGGAAAATCATTGTTATACCAATATATATTATACCCATATTTTACATATTTTATACCCATATTTATACCCATATAATATTATTATCCCAATATCAGCTAAATCATGTAACGTCTTATTCTGAGATTGATTCTATATGCAATGTTTGTATGGGGGTTGTGGGAGGCAGGTATTTCATCTGCTAAGACAGTCAAGGGCTTAAGGATAAGTCAAGTAAGGAGACTCAACCAAAAGACATTACTCTAGATAGAAATGATGAATCGAAGTGCTAAAGGTAGACCCATGAGTATCATGGATCAATCACCAGGTATCTTACATAATTCCAAACAAAGTGGAAAAATGTGTCTTAAGTGAGATGACTTGTGCAAACTATGCCTTTGGGAAGATTCTCTACACGTCCAGCATTACCCATTTCATCACTCAGCTCCTTCCCCATGGGCAGACAGCAGGAGTGGAATCTGGAGTGGGATGTAGGCAGACAAAAGGCTCCAGTGTTTCCAGTCAGGACCAAGAAGTGCGAGGCTGTTAAACATGCACATGGAGACCTCTTAACACGAGCCTTTCCCTGTTCCTATCTGCTTCAACGCTTTGATCTTTAGCCTGTCACTACTCAGACTGTCCTGATTTTACTGTTCCTCTAAATCAGTGCACGATCCTCATCTCTGCTCACTTTTTAAAAATTGCTCTTGATTGGGTGACTGTAAAGTCTCTCTCCCATGCTGCGCAGGTCTGGTCTTTTTGTTTATAGCCCTCACAAGAATTCAAAGGAATCGTGATAGCCAGCCTGCTGGAATTCACATATTGACTAGACGACATTAAAACCAGTTCTGAGCTTGCTGTTCTTTTACTTCTTTGTGAACATTCTGTGTGTAATCTACAACTGCTTACAGATTTCTTTAACCTCTGAATTACCCGCTAGGGTCTATTTCAATCCTGTTCATCAGTTGTAACGAGGCAGCCTAATGTAGCAAGTGAAGAACCGCACTGCACTACTTGTACGAATAATAGCGAGTGTATTAAAGCCATTCCCATTCCGTCTGGCTGTGTGCTCCCTGCAGGCTGGGTTTCATTATTGTGTTAACCTAGATCTCTCGGACCACTCTGACCAAATGAAAACCAAACTCTCTGGCTGCTTAATTCCCTGTGCTCTCTCGGTGGGTTTTACAGCTATCGCTTACAAAGAGTGGTGAAAAAACACCCTTCTTCCTCTGTACTCACTTGCTCCTTCGATTTTAACAGTCCCTTTCCTCCTTTTTAAATCCAAGCCCCCATCTGTGTGTGTGTCTCTCTCTCTCTCTTGTGCATGTAATGCTTGTCTTTAAACTCCTCCTGATCCAGTTAAGAGCTTGTTCTGTACACCATAGCCAACAACAACAGATAAATAGTGAGTACCTCAACACGTCTCAGGAGCGTCAGCTAATAAAAATAACCACCTTCTTCACTGAATTTATCCCTTATGTTTGTTGGATTGTGGTTTCTTGGGAAACAAAAGATCTTATTAGAGTGCCATCACACAGGGGGGTGTAAATCCATAAATCAAATCATCGGTTTGTGCTTTGCAAAGCTGTCATGACAGCAGGAAACGGCGCATGGGGGCTGATCTGTAGAGTGTTGGAAGAGCGAATTGTGTGTTTTTTCCCTGCACACTACAGCTATTGCTGTTGGAGGGAGTGGTGGTGCAAGCAGGGAAGCAAGGGGGTGGGGGGCGATGAACTGACACAGAGTGTTTGAGATGTGCTCTGCTAAAAACAACAGAACACTAGCACTGATATGTGCTTGCTCCATGTCTTATAAGTAAGTAAAGAAAATGTGTATGTCCCTGAATGACCTAAAGTTGATCTAGAACACAAGGCTAGGTATCTGTCATTTAAAAGTTGTGTATGTACCTGCCAGGGAAACCCTGTGCTGCGACATAGTCTCCATTTTGAAAGTCTGTAAAGAAGTCTGGACTGATGGCAGCATCTGCTGGGATTAATCCATCTACAGGGAAATACATTAGGCAGACTTTCAGTAATACTGTGTTCAATCATCATTATGGAAATAGAAATGAATCAGATAACTCAAAGGGGCATTCCTACGTTTCATATAATTGTCATACAGTGATTCTGTTATAGTATTAATGGATTTGGATTTGAATGGAATGGATGTGGCTGGCTTTGCGACCTGCACTGTAGAAGAGGTCGGGCCGCTCCAGAATGTCCGCTCCCTGTAAAAAGGGCTCTCCTTCATCGCCGTACAAGAAGGGTTCCACTTCATCCATCTGCCGATTCTCAACCATCTCCAGCCACTGAGAGTTGTGCCAGCGGAACTTCTCGTTTTGGATCTTCCTCCCCCATTCTTCATCATACTCCTGTGCAGAGAAGGCGAAAGAACCATAACTCTACAAATCCTGGGATGTCGATAATGACAAATGAAAGTAATGAGTGCTACTGGGGTCCAGCCAGCATAGACCTATTAATGCTACTTTTAGCATCCACATCTGCATTAGCATGCATAGGGCCAAGCAGTTAACAGGGCAAATGTTTGTGTAGGATCTCCAAACATGGCCAGGTTCCACTGAGCTCCATGCACCGAGACCAGCTGATTAATCATCCAAGCCCAAAGCTGAGGCTGGTGGATGTGAATGGCTACCTGAGGCTCAGGGCTTAAAAAGACCTATTATCACAAAACAGGCCAAACTGACATTTTTTGTCAGGGTACAGATAAATCAAATGTGAAACAACTGTCTGACTTACGACAGGGAAGAGGTTTTAAGGCTTGGACAATTAATTTTATTGCAACAGAGCTCATGACGTTTCTGAAGTTCTGATAACAGTGGATATGAACCAGGGTCCTGAGTGTTTTATAACAAATTTTTAAAAACATTTAAGCATATCCTAAAAGAGTAAGGAAAATGAATTATAAAGGAATAAATAAGGAGACACAAACGAGATAGTGAAGAGAAGGAGAAGAGTTAAGACATTAGTAACAATAACAACAAGCTCTGCAAGGAAGAACAAGAAAAATAAGGAAGAACAGAGCAGATAAGGTCTTGCAAAAACTTAAAACCAAACTTTCAATTTGCCAACAAAAACCTACAAAAATTAGCAAGAGCAGGGGTGAGTGTGTGTGGTATTTAGCAGACCTGTGTTCTGTCCTCTATACCTATCTGAGTCTAACCAGACACCTCTAGCCTCTTTGATGTGGCTCCCAGCTTTAATAGCTCTGCCTGATCAGTTGTATAGAACACTTCCCCTGGCCTCCAAAAGAAACCTGGGATAATGGAGACCTAATTACATTAATCTGAGGCCTGGCAACGATCAGTCTGCAAGTAATGTCCACGGCAAATCCACAACCAAGCCAACACTGCCATAACTAACAACGTTAAACTAACATCATTATTCTGGGGGATCTAGAAAGGTTAAAGCTGGATAGGAAAGGAAATCAAGTAATACTAAGTAAATAAACACCTACAGCGATAATATCCAGTGTGTTGTCACACACTTTGCAGATTTCAGCGTTCTTGTCATGCATCAGGTCGATGAGGTAAGCTGGAGCTTCTATAGAACAGAGTTAAGATAAAGGACATAAGAAGACTCTGCATATAAGAGATTAATATACGAGATGCGAGAGCTCAGACAGAAGAATAAAGGATACGAGTCTCCTTTATAATGACGTCTCGAGTGGCCTGGTGAAACACCATCTGGTAGAAGACGTAGACGATTTGACAAACAAATTCATCATCCTCTTGTTGGGCTGCAAAAAGATAAAGAACTGAGATGAGAATTCTTGTAAAACGATGAAAGATTTTCCAAGACATGGCTATCATGGCTATACCCTACCATTGAGTAGCTCTATAAGAGCAGGGATGATGCCTGACTTGGCTAACATGGCAGCGCAGGAGTCGTCCATAGAGACCGTGCCAATCATTATCACCACCTCCAGCACAAGGTCATCTTCTGCAGAACCTGGAGGTCACAGATAATGGTCACAAGGCTAGCGGTGGAGAAAGCTAACGTTCGCTTGTGCGAACATTGTTTTAAATTGTAACCTTGCTGTTTACGTGACTGTTATCTGCATTAATATAAACGTGTTTACATTGTTGAATCACATCTTAAAATTAGTATCAATTCTTGGGCTCATCAAGCCATCTCGCTGCACCGCTATTCCACAGGACTTCTGTGATGCTGCAAGATGGGTGCCTGGCTCACCAGGTTTGAGGTGGTCTTTGAGAAAGGGTACTAGGTTGTATTCTTTAAGCACCAGCTCCCAGTCCAGATCAGGGATGGTGAGGTTAGCCAGTGTGCCCAAACACTCGATCACGAATTCCTCGTCCTCGTTCTGACCAATCTGAGCTGCAAAGTCTCCAACATAATCCTGCACGAAAACAGTCATGCACTGTTAGAATAACAACCAATGAACTCGCTCAACTTAACTGAGAACATCCATGAGGACAGATGTGGGTTGTGTCTGTGTTATCGCTCACAATGAATAAGTTCTTGGAAGGTCCATCGTGCTGGGAGATGTTCCGGATCATTTTCATCATCAGTGGATCCTTCAGCTTGAACGCTCTCTTCATCAGCATCTTCAGTCCATTACCTAGATAAGAAGACACTAGGTGCTGTACAGCCCCCAGGACTATATATGTATATATATATGGATATGTATGTAAATGTACACATGCCCTAACCTTCACAAATGAGCTGTGCATTTCTCTTGTTGGCTGCCAGATTGATGCAGAAGGAGATGAGCTCCGGGTCTACCCCCTCCTCACCGCAATCAAACAACATCTTCATCACCTGTCAATCATCAAAGTGCATACACAATCAGCACTATGCCATAATAAGGATTAAATATGCACCTAATCCAAACATATCAATTTTTTTAGGAAACCTTATGAGTTTAAGCAAAGCACCCAAGACATACAATTAAGCTCTGGCAGGACAAAATTAATGTACTCTCTATTGGCTTTCTCAGCTCGACCTCAAGAGCAGACGTCCAGAGAACAGCTCTAATTAGCCCAGGCCTAGACAGGCAGGAGCTTAGGATTTCCCCCAAACAGTTCCTGATTTTAGAAGTGTATCCCCCATGTCACTCCTTATTAGCTCAGATGTAAAGTACATGCCCAGGACTGAACAGGAGCCCAGGGTGTGCAACTTGAAGTGAGTTTGTGTATGTGTGACGTTAACATTAAGCAGGACGGCAGGCAGGCCTGGCCAAGGCTAGTCAGCTCAGAGAGGAGGCCATGCTGTGCAATCACCCAGCTCTGGAGGATCACATAGCAGCAGCCCTGGAGCCGTAATCACACAGCGGCTAGACTTACTGGCACCTGCCCTGCTCGTGCTTCCTCACCACCCTAAAGCGCCTTTGTACATCCTAAAGGCTAAAGCATGCATAATTTGACTACAAATCCCATGCTCCCATTTCCGGACCTCTAGATCTCGCCTCACGTCTTGACTGAATAAGTTGGGCAGAGTTGAATTAAAACCCAGTTGTCCACCAAACCAGTCTGCTCTGACCCATTCCATAACATTCTCATATGTTGTCCCTTTTCTCTTTGAGTTCTCTTAAAGGCACATACTCATGTGCGCTAAGCTCTTACCTGTGGAATACAGTCTGTGTAGGCGAACATGGACTTGAAGCGGTCATCCATGCTAATATGGTATAGTATGCGCATGGCTAAATGCTTCTGTGCTTCATCTCCTGAAACAAGCATGCACAGACACACACACACACATGCAACAAAAATATTTGTGCTAATTAGAGAAAAAGCAAAACTACACTAAATAGACAACTCTTACGTTAGATTCTTTTTAATACTTTATTAGCTAAAACACATTTGTGCAACATGAATCAGGTATATTCTATTATTTTAATCGTTAGTTCAAATGTTAGGTTAGGTTAACTTTAAATATTTATGCATAATTATCACTTTTTCAGTTTGAAAGTGTCTTATTGACATTAAAATTAGAGTGTATTGGTACATTTCAGAACCATATACTACAACATACAACTCAGTAGAGGTAAAATGCAAACAGAGGAAAAAGTGAAACAAGACAGTGTTTCTAGAAGTGTTTCTTGTACACACATGAAGCAACGTCCAAAAAAAAAAATGTACAGATTTGCATATTTCTAGGGTCCTCGTGTGAGTGCGCACACACACGCACAAAGATTAAGGGTCAGATGTGAGGTCTCCAGCATAATCAGAGAAAGTGAGTGTGAGCGAGAGACAGAAAGAGAGAGTAGAGAGGGGGAGAGAAAGGGAAAGTGAAAGAGGGGACCAGTCGGAGCCGGTCGCAGACCCTTCAGGCTAGGTTATCTCAGCCTATTGAAGCCAGATGTTCTTTCCAAGACCCAGAAAGAAAAGGACTCCTCCATTTAATTGGCAAAAAGAAGGAAGCATAAATTTTACTGCCATTAATAACTTCAAGCCATGCTGCTCCACTCTGCCAGCAACGGCGATTGGCCTGAACATGTGCTTCTCATTAGCGGAGAGACACGCACATACACATGCACAGTAGTGCTCCGCTCGGCAGGTAGGGAGAACACAACAGTGGATCCTTTACGAGGGCTGTGGAGATCGGCCCCTATAAAAAATGTTCAAAACCCTACTGGAGCCCTGGAAAGGGAGAGGGCTGCGGGGAAAAAGCATTGTTAGAAACTAATTATGCTGTTCAGGGGCAGTTAGTGGGAGAGCAGGAGAGCTGCACTTCAATTACAAACCACCCAGTCTCCAAGAAAGTACAGAGAGGAGGCCTGCAGGCGTCAGCCTTCGTCCCTCTACTTGGCCTTTAGACGAGGATTTCAACATGGTCAGCTTTCCCACAAATAAACAGTAAATAGCTGCAGTAAACAGACTTCAAAGCAGGCCAGATTTACGAGGTGGCATTACAAAGAGTGATCCTGTGAAGTTGATGGACACAAAAAAAGGAAACAAAAGTTGAGTGAAAGAGCAGCTTAAGTGAGACCTTACACAAGCAACTCTAAAGGTGTGCTCTTCTCAATTGTAAAGGAATAAAGATCACAGGATAGAGAGATAACATATAGATGGTGTGACCGCTAAATAATAATGACCAGTGTCTCCATTTAATTTTTGTTTCGCTAGAAAATAGAGACCGCAGCCTACATTAACTACTTTAACACAAAGCAAAATTACCAGAAATAAATGTTCATGTTACCATGTCCTTTTCTTTTCTGTTCTTTTTCACCAGGCAATTTTATTCCCAGCACTATGCTGTAAACAACTTAAAATCATCCACGGTTTGCTATACTAGCCTAGACTTTCTGTTTCATGTGTTTATTACACACAAGATCTGCCCCCGTAAAACTGTTCACTGCAGCCCTGTTTAAACGCATTTGTTTATATTTGTGGGAACTGGACGAAATGACTTCATTAGACAATAAATGCAAGAGCGGGCAGGAATACACAGGAGTCTCTGCAGGAGTGGGTGGGCACAAAATTTATTTAAAGCTCTGCTCTGAAGCTCTAAATCGGTGGTATCTCGACCTGATGTGTTCATCTTTGATTTGAAAAATGAGTAAAAAGGTTAGTGATCACTGACCTCCTTCCCTTTTCCCTGTCCTGAAATTCAGAGTCAATTGCATGCTTCGAAAAGGTGCTGCATTGATAAACACTGCAGAGTACAAAATATGCTTGGTAAAGTGGATTACTGTTACCTCCTCCTCTCAGCTAAGAGATAACACACAGACAGCAGTGATGAGAGGAGGCTGAGCCGTGCTTTTTATCTTATCGCCAGGGTTGTGACCTTCGGTGTGGGCTGCTGGGATTTGTGGACTTCTCACTCTACCAGGCCAACTCGGAATAGATAAGAGATGAGATGAGTTCATCTCAGTTAATTATATTCGTCAGCCCGAGTGCCAGATGTAAGTTTAGGACAACACGCATACATTCCTCGACTTTCATATTCACACACACACACACACATTCTTTTCTGAAATTTAAACACAAGGGCCTTGGCTGAATGAATAGACCTTTAGCTACAGGAAGTTCTTCTGAGTGTGAGTGATCGCGTGTGCTTACGGATCTCCACAGGTAGCTAACACTGGACATCCCCCGTCCTGGAAGAACAACATTTACTTTAGGAGCGAGTGTGTTATTTTAACAAGTATATTATATTAATTATGTGGGACACATGACACCCCCAGGACCCTTAAAAAGACACATCAATGGTGCCAAAGGCAACCACGCCTGGGTATATGGATCAGGCACCAATCACAAGCGATATTTCTCCTCAGGAAGTGGTTAGATTAAGAGCCGGACACAGACAGAGTCTGTTCGGTCAGGCCGGAGGAGTGAGGTGTTTGATGTATGCTAATGCTGTACTTTTTTTTTTTTTGCTAGCTATTTTGCTAGCTATTACATTATTCAATGCTCTACTAAAATTGTGCAGGGGTTAGCAGGGTTGAAAAAACAATAAGAGGTCATTAGAGATTTACAATGTCTTGTACTGCAGGACTTGCAGCTGTTTCCGAAGCAGTCCTTTAAGAGCCCCTTCCCTGACCTGACTCATAAAAATTCTACAGTACTAGAAGGACTAATCAACCACAGTGTGATGGAAAAACAGCTACACGCCATTTAAAGGTTTCATAACCATTCACCTTTGGGATTGGCACACACATAGAAGCATTAATTACACATCTCATTCATGTACATGTTATTCTGTTGTC
>CM040472.1:2505655-2519958 GCA_022758105.1 Pangasianodon gigas | reverse complement strand
CCCACACTGTGCTTTTACAGTTATGGCTACAGATATCGTATCATGGCAGACTAAATAACCTCAAAATATTTTTGTAAGTGCTAATAAAAAACATCTTGTTAAATTCTGGGTGAATTATTAGTATTACACTGAATATTTCTGTTGTGCTGGTGACTCATGTGTGTGTATGTATATGTGTATCATCATTCACAGTCTGAATGATGTACAGAAGCCAAGCTGTGCATGATTTATGAATATTAATATATAAACAGTTTAGACAGCTGAGTCAGGCACAGATGCAAAAACAATCTATTGCATCAAGCGAATGCATCAAGCAGCCGATGTGTGTAGGCATAGACACGTATGTAGACTAACATTATTAGTATGGTTAGTGATAAAAATTAATGGAGTGAGTGAATATTAAAGATAGTATGGGATGATGCATGATTGCAGCCTCACTCATTGCTGTACAAAAGAGACGCATTGTCAAAATATAGGACAGAACATAGACTAGGAATAGAGTAGTGGTCCATTTTCTGCTCCATATTCTGCATTAGATATGTTTGTTTAGTCCATCAACATGATATGATGGATGTAATTGAAGAAAAGGCACTGCACAATGCCTGGCTGAAAAGTCAGTATTTGTATCAATGAAAAACTTCTTGCAAACTCGTCTGATGAAGAAAACTGTAACATGGCCATAACTATGTTAAATCAAGATGTCTTGACTGCCAGGCTTACATAACTTCATGTGATGGTCAGGCAGAGACCGTTAGCCGGTTACTTTGTAGAAACTGAATATAAGCTGATTAGATCACGCCTACAGGGGCGGGGCATACCTAGCAGGGCGGTGAGTTTGGGCAGCAGGCCCACCTGCACCATCTTGCTGCGGAGGCCTGTGTCGAAGGAGAGGTTGAGGAGGAGACGCAGAGTGACATTCAGCAGATCTTCATGATCACAAGGGACCAGCTTAGCCAACTTCTCCACAGTGTCCGTTTCAGCCTGGAATACACACAACGCCAGGATAACACACAGAGTGAGAGCAAGTGGGTGACGAGAGAAAGAAAGAGAGAGAGAAAGAGAGATGACGGGATAACACAAAGAGAGACAATACAGGGTGTCCCAAAAGTCTCCATACATAGGGGCATTAACACTTTTTAGCAAAATGTCTTCCAAAATTTTTCATACTTAGTTTATATTTATGTTTATATATTTTTTCAAATAGCCTTTAAGAATGGCTTTGACAAAAGAAGAACATATTGAAATCATTCTCATGGCCGGATCGGGAATGTCGCAAGATTGCAGTGGACATACAACTACATGCATAACACCAGATGTGTTAACACGAGTTCATCATGAGTGGGAGAGACGACTCTGTGTGTGTTTTTACAAAGAAATGGCAATCATGTACAGGATGTTTTGTAAATAAATTTACAATTTGCTAAAAAATGTTAATTTCCCCTATGTATGGAGACTTTTGGGACACGCCGTACAAGACAAAATATACAACTTTGGGTAAGAGCTACTCACTGCTCTTTACAGCAATCATCCAGTCTGCCCCATCAGTAACAGTCTGCCTATTTCACACTTCTCTGAGTGTGTGCTCAGGTCTCGTGATGTAGCCTTGGCTCAGCTTGTTAACGCGTCTGTGGGCTACTGCAGCCGTAGCCGCAGCCACATAGACTTGAGGAAATCTGAGACCCATTACAGCCTCTCTAACCTGCTCCCAAACCAGCTTTCAATGCTAATGACTGTTACTGCAATGATTTATCGCTGCCACAGTGCACACTGAAACCATTAAAAAATAAACGGGTCAAGTTGCTAACGGTTACATGCAAAGTCCATCACTGTGACACTGTGAGCATATTTAGACTACAGAAGATGACTCCATTCTAACTTAAAGTTTTTAACACAACATGAAATGGGATTTTTGGTCAATAATTAGCCTGTGATTAGAAAAGGGGTGAAATGTAGAGAGCAACTTTTAGTCCAGGCTTAGTTTCAATTTACTAAATCTAAAACTGATCTATTTAAGAACAATCAGTCTGTAGTTGAAAATTCGCTAACTTACATAAGAAGGAACAAGATAAGTGATACAACTCATATGGGATGGACATGTAACTTTAAAACCAGGATACAGAAGTGTGCGTGTGTGTGTGTGTGTCTCACCATATCGTTCTTGTTCTCCAGGAAGATGCTGAGCTTCTTGAGAAAGGACACGACGAGCACCAGGAGCTCCTCGCTTTCCCGGTCCAGGGTTTTCACCAGCAGGTGCACTATATTTTTGTTCCTCATCTTCAGCTCTATGCGTGTGTCCTCAGACAGGTTCAGCAGTAGATACAGAGCCACTGTCAGGGAAATGATAAAAATATAACCTCGCCAACCTCCATCTCCATGTACATACAGTACATACGGGTCTGACACGTTACCTCTCAGCAGCTGTTCCTGCTTGATCAGCAGGCCGTGGTACTTCTTCAGCGCTTTCTCATACTCTTTCTTCAGATTTTGGTTCTCTGGGTCTTCCTCCCGTTCAACCAGTCAAGGACTTTTAACACGACTCTGCTTAGACATTTCATTCGCTCGAATTTCATTTGGTTTATTGAAGCTTTTGGAAACATTTGGAGGGAAAGGGCTGCCACGTTACAAAAGGGAAGACAGAAATCAAAATATAATGCAGAAATAAGACTGATAAAACAAAATCAAAAGCATTTTGTAACATGGCAAGTAACAAGTAATCATAATCTAGGGATTTAGTTTCAACTGTTTATATAGTCCAGGTATACAGAGGCCATCTTTCCTGAATCAGAATGAACTGGAGGCAAATCTAGTGCAACTAAATGTGTTTTGTTCAGGTATTATATATATACTGACCTGTTGATAGTGATATATGCAGGACTTCTAAACAGACAGGTATTAATTGAGGTCTGTATAACTTATAGCAGTGCTCTATTACAATTTGTCCATCTATTTCTTTTTCTTAATAATTTTATCTAGCATTTTTCTCTTCATACGAACAAATTTCAACTTTACCAAGTTTTTATTCAACTCCAAATCCTTTAATGGGATATATATCCCATGACGGCATCACTAAGATATGTTATTTTATAGACATTTGTCTTAAGAACATGGTGTTCTGTTTAAAAATTACACAATAAAGCACCTCTGACCATTGACCCGACTTAACCACTTGACCCCTGTATGACTCCTGACTCTTTTACCTCTGATCAGCCAAGCAGAAAGGATATCAGCTCTCTTCTTCTTCTGCAGCTCCTCCTGCCACAGGTCGTACCTCTTCAACTCATGCTCCATGATGTTCATGCAGAGAGCGCCAATCTTATAGTGAGTGATCAGTGCATGGAACTGGATGAAACTGGGGAAGGAACGTTCACTTGTTTTGACTCTGAGACCTGGACCACGTTCAGGCATGCCAAAATAAAGCTGCAGCTAGCGCCCAACATGATCCCCAGTCTATGATGGATGTGAACCAAATCTCTTTTGCAGACCAGCAGAGAAACAATGAACTACACTAGAGCCAAGAACAGCTATGGGTTTTCACAATCATCTACTCAAGTCATTACTCTAATTGGTCTTGACAGTAGGCATTATTATGATGAAGCAATTTAGCACGATTACTAAAAAAAAGAGAACGTAAACAAGCCTCCATAAAGACATATCATGAAAGTGGCTCCAACATTCAGACTAGAAAGTGGTAGTGGAGATTTCGATATCCTGCTTAATACCTGGAGAAACAAAAGAAGACGTAGATGATGGTGGTTGCCAAGTCTACGCTCTGCTTCCAGTCCTCCCTTAGTACTCGGGCCAGGGCTCCCAGAGCCGTCTCTGTGGAGCAGCACACACACATAATACAACACTCAGCACTTACTCATTATACTCACTAATTAAACCACTGTATACACTTCATCATTTGTAGAAATATGAATTACCTAAAGAGACAGAAACATAGATATTAAAAGCCTTTTATGGATTAGTTATGGCCGTAAAATTTGTTCAATCTCAGCAATCTCTCTCTATATAAAGGTGTAAAGCTCAAGTGGACGTATATGACAACCCAAATCAAGTTCACAGCATAACGAATGTGGCTTCAATACTGTCATATAAAAATAATCTAGGATTAAAACTTACTTTTTTACATTTCCTGTACCTGATAAAACAAAGTGAACAAAACAGTACATGTGGCATTCTGGGAAAACTCAGTGACTATGTCACTGTAATTAGATTCTGGAAAACAGCCAAAAGTTTTGACCAGAATTAAATTCTTCTGCCAATAATATGACAACACGGACATCTCTACCTTAAGAAAATATAAATGCATTTTACCAAAACAATGTGGAAATTTTGGCTACTTTCTAACCTTGCCAAAGATCATGTCAGGAAAAGCAGCAGTTTAACAAAACCAGCAGTGAATGCAGTCAGTCTATCTAAAGCTGTCTAAAAGCTAACCAAACCTCACTTTTCTCACAATTTGATTAAGTTTTCGAATAGCTGCACACCTCAGAAACTTAATCAGATAAGTTTGTGATCAGATACCGACTCAAAATGTCTAATTCTCTCATTCTCTGTCACCAAAACAGAGAAAAAGAGAGAAAAGCTTTTATACACTCTGTACAGAAGTTTTAAAAACAGTTAAATGACCTAATAAAATACATAAGTAACAAAAATTATTATTATTATTAGTTTTAATTAATCAGCGCTTATTTCCTCATCAAATAAACAGAGATCGGTAGAGTAAAGAATGAAGAGATGACGATGAGGATGACGTTTAAACACGGCAAGTGTCTTTCACCTCAGGTGATGAGATAGAAACTGCTTTCCAACTGTTAACTTGTAATTCTTAAAAATTTCGAGGGAATTTTTAGTAGTAGGTTATAAATGCAGAGGAATGCAATGCATCGTTCAGTAAAAATGGAATCACTTTTGGTGGTTAGCAGACTTTAAAAGCTCTAATTTTACTTGTGTAGATATATGCAAAAGAGAACCATGTAGCCTGTAGTTTACAGAACTACATATAGTCAAAAATTTTAAAATTTGACCATGTGAAGGGTTTTCCCAGACCGACACACAAATATGCGTGACAGCTGAAAGAGCATCAGGAACATTAACATACAGCAGTAAGGGAAGGTTAAGGAAATGTTTGTAACAGTACCACGGCTGAGTTGAAGTGAAGAACCAGGGTTAGAACATGGAAAGTGAGGCACGCTTTGCAGTGAGCAGAAAAATGCCAGAGGGAGGGTGAACTAAACACAAGGGAAACGATGGAAGAGGGGTTAAAGCAACAGAGAGGGAGACAGAGTGTGTGTTACAGAGAAGAGAAGAAGGGTCAGAGGACCCAGGAGCTATGGGCCGCGGGAGGAGGAGAGGTCGCGTCTCATGCGGCATGAGAAATGAGACTTCCTCTGTGAGCGGACATGCGCGTTGCGCTGCAGCATGTGGCCCCTGGACCCTCTCGTTTCCGTATGACCCCGTTGTGACTCTGTTAGAGCCCCATCACCATTTCCAAACACAGTAACGGTAATGACTTCTGACAGGTTTATGAAGGATCTAATGCATTGTGACAGAAGAGATGGACACTGGACGTGTGGGTTTTGAGCACCGTCGGCTGACAGAGAACACAGCTGGGAAATATTCTGTGAAAAGGGATAGTCTATGTATGCACACATAAAAGAGGGATGTCACATAAATGCCACAAAGCTTCCTGATTTGTGAATTATGGTTTCAGCACAGTGCACCATGAAACAGTCTTGAAAACAGTTACACGTTTTAAACCATGGATAATCACATCGGAAACAAGTGCTGTGTCTCCCCTAACAAACATTTCTATTAGTAAGTGGCATTGGTCGGTTGGTTGAATTATATTTCAGCTCCTTATACTCACTCACTAGCAACATTCATTATTTAATTCTAAGTCTTAGCTTGTGTAAAGAGACACAAAGCAGAACTGACTGGTCTACTGGGGTTCAACTAAAAAAAGTATTTAAAAAAAAAAAAAAAAAACCCTCTCAGGGTTTCTCAAGGACCCTCTCAGTACAGCTTTATTTTCTAAACATAATCCAAATATTCAAATACTTGGATCATTATTTAAGTATGTGCAATAGTACTTTGGCTATTTCTTGGAGCTATTTATTTATAGAGCGCTTTATTCCTGAACTGTCGACACACAGAAAACACATTTTGACTTGGCATTATTTAAATGCCTACTTGTTTAAGGTCAAGTGAACCGGGTAATTGGTAAAGGAATGACTGCTTGTGATTTCCACCACTAAGAAGTTTTTTTCCCCCAAAACAGCAAACATCCTGCTTATGCTATGATACACAAACCCCACTTTGAGTGTCATATATTATAGTATACATCTTTCTTTCATATCAGCATGAAAAGTGCTCTATGCTCAAACAATATGTGTTTAATATCTAGCCATTCACAAAAAACACAAATGTTTTTTTTCCCTCCATCTCCAAGCTGGACACAGTGTGTATTTAATGGTTAACCCTGGGAATCTAACTCTGACGGTTGAACATATTTCTATACATACACTAATAAAATGACAATGTTGCTATATGGCTGCAAATTTCCAGAAGTTAACACTGCTAGACAGTCAGTTAAACCAGACATTATACATCAGTTGGATCACTTAATTTACTTAAGTAAGTCTGATTTTTTTCCAAAAGGTTATTGCTCTTGGAGATTTCAATCTCAGAGACTGAAGTGGATATGTGATGAAAACCTCTTTTCAGAAACACATCCTAGTGAATACATAAAAACTCCAAAAATCCAGACTTTGTGTGTGCAGTTATGTGAGGACTTCAACTCGAGTTATATCCTTAAACTACCCTCCTTAAACTCTTGGGACCCATCGGCTCACTATCTCACCATTTAAGTACACACTGTTAATGGTGTGTACTTAACACCAGTAACTGGTTTCACTGTACTAAGTCATTTTGCAAGGCATTTTATAGTGAAGACTTCTGCTCCCCTGCGATTTGATGTTGCTTCGTACCATTCTGAAGCAGCTCCTCCAGGTTGTCAGGATTACGGGCCAGCTGCAGAATAAGCGTTGCTCCTCTGATTTTCTCTGGAACGTCTTCGTAGAGCAGCTCCACGTAGTCATCGATGCTGTTAATATTGGCCTCCTCGTCCAGCTGCAATATCACAACAGAGCTTGCGTCACATTGCTTAATTCACCACCATACCACATAACTCACTCAGCGTTTACACTAGCAAGCAACAAGGCAATGCAAGTTTTGTCACTTGTGGGCATGCAATGTCAAGCTTTCTTTAAAAATCTTTTTTTCTAGACATTCACAGTAATTCACAGTTACACAACTTCCAACATCACACAGAGTGATGATAGAGAGCGAGCAGGCTAACATTTATAGTTTAAAGACCACAGAACAGAAATTAGATCCCATAACAAAATACACACCAGAAGTAACCCGATCTGTGAGGAGGTTGACACGCTCTTGTTAAAGAACATCAGCGAATTTATTGCAACAACTGCATTAATGCACATCCAGAGATCATTTCTGAAACAGACAGAATGCACTGCTGCTAGCGTATTTAAAAAAAAAAAAAAAAAAAAGTTAGGAGTGGACCATGTGCATTGAGGGCCATGGCACCAGCTAATCAGGGCTTATTCATTCCCGTACTAAGAAAACACATCTTTGTGCTGGCCTACATGACACAAACATGCTCATCTACCTGATGTGGGAGGTTTACTGCTAGGCTATAAATGAGAAACAGTGAGAGTCTTTAAAGCTGAGGGGTTTTGCTCATTCACCTAATACTCAGTAAACTTCACATCGATGAGCACAATAAAGCTTTTATTCTCACTAAAACACTGGCGTCATTACTATTAGGACATGTTTATAATTCACTAATCTATTTTAGGAAATGCACAAGCAAAACACTCTCACAACATGATGCTGCCACCCCCATGCTTCACAGTTGAGATGGTGTTCTTCTGATCAAAAGCCTCACCCTTTTTCCTCCATACAAAGCGCTAATCATTATGGCCAAACAGTTCAATTTTTGTTTCATCTGACCAGTGAACACTTCTCCTGATGATCACCTGCAAAATTCAGTTTGGCCTTTTTATGCCAGTCTTAGAGTACAACAGCCTTTCAGGCCATGGTGATGTAGGACTCTCTTAAATGTACTTTGGTACCTGATGCCTCCAACTCCTTCACCAGTTCCTTTATCGTTGTTTTGGGGTTCAGGTAAAACATTCAGATAAAAGTTTGCTCATCCCTGGGAGTTAATCTGTGTCTCTGTCCTGAACAATGCCTTGTCTGTGTGGTCCAAGATTTTTATATTTGCATACATTAATTAATTAATTTTTAAAGATAAATATCCTGTATCCTGAATAACCTTCAGTTGTTTGGATATTGGATATTCCTCCTAAGGAGGAATCGGACTTCACAATTTTTTTCTGAGGTCTTGGCTGAGTTGCTTGCATTTTCCAGGGGTATCAAGGGCAAAAAGGCACTGTCTCTAAAAGCAGGCCCTTTTATAGCAACAGGTGAACTCCTAATTCACTCCTAATTATGACAACTGGCCAATCAGAGGCTTCTAAAATCATTCCGTCAATTACTGGAATCTTCCAGACTGTTTAAAGGGAGAGTCAACTTGGTGTATGTAAACTTCTGCCCCCTGGAATTCTGATATCGTGAATTAAAGCTGAAATAAACCTGTCTCTAATCGATTGTTTTAAAATTACCTCTGATGTGAACAAAGTAGATGCCCTAATTAACTTGCTAAAAGAAATGTATGGTAGCATGAAATGCGTGGAGTTGCAAAAAAATGGAGATTGAATATGTTTAGCCTAGGTGTCTGTAAACTTTTGGCCTCAACTGTAAATTGTGTAAAACACTATTATTCAGTAATGTACTGACCAGAATGAAAGTATGGAGAAGAGTGACAGAATGAATTATGTAGTGATGAAGTTAGATGGTGTCACTGCTATACCTCCATGCCTTCAAACGGAGCAGGATCTCTTGGCTTTATCTGCTTCTTCTCTTTTTTCTCTGTAGATTAGAAACCACAAAGATCAACAAAGAATGCTCAGTTATATTTACCACTGGACTTACTTATCATTACCAAATTAAACATCTACCATCACTTTAGCTAATCCTCCAGTGGAACAGGAATAGAACTACACGTGTTTCTTCATACCTGTAGGTGACTTGCGGTTCTGCAGGTAGAAGAGCAGTCGCTCCACTTCCGGGAGCTTGGATGGTGAAATGAGCTTGCATTCCTCCACCACTTTCCGTGCTAATGACCCAATATCCGTGCTGGCATTAAGGCTTTTCAGACGAACACTGAGAGAAGGAATGTTTGTGTTCATTTAATATGGCAGTGTAAAAAAAACAACAACACACAATTAAACAGATGTACTAGGGGAATCCATGTCAAATCAACCAGTGGGAGAGGACTTTTCCACCACCATCTCAGATTTTGATGAATTTTTTCACCATTTGTTAGTATATGCATGAGAACAATAAATAGATAGATAGATAGATAGATAGATAGATAGATAGAGTCAACTCTCACTCATTAGAAAATGGCGTCCATTTCAAAATTTGGCCCAGACACACTTTGTAACATATGCCATGCCCCCTTTTTGAGGCAATTTTCGCTTAATATCTCACAAAGTATACATGCTATGAAGATAGCATGTATGATGCTTCAAATTTTATGAAACCTTTAGCTTCAGTTCATCTTACAAATAAGTGAAAATTGTGTATGTGTGTGTTTTTGCCATTTATAATTCAAATCATTACACATATACCAAGTTTGATTACAAATTCTGATTATACATCAAATATTACACAAATATACCAAGGTACATCTTTGTAACATCACTATTTTGTAGGTTAAGGGAAAAATTGTTTCAAAAAAGGGGGCGTGGCGCGCCGATGTCGCAAAGTGTGTCTGAGCCAAATTTGAAAATGGCTGCCATTTCATTACAAGTGAGATTTGACTCAAAAAAAATCTTGAGGTTTTTTTGTTGTCATGCATGATGGTTAAAAAAAATAAATCTGAAAACTCCATGATGGTCTGGTTCCACCCAGTGGGTAGTTTGACATGGAATCACCCTACTGAATTTACATACAACAAACTGGACTCATTGATAGAAACGTCTTACATTTTCTGACACGCCTTGCGTTCTCCAAGCATCGGGCCTCCCATTTCTCCCACAATAGTCGCTTCCACTTCATACTGGACAACAAGGGCTTTCTCTGTAGGATGGACATCCAGACTGCCTCCCTTGACTTTCCTGGGAACCATAAACATGCTGTATGTTTACACTGTACTGACTCTCATTAACAATTTCATCAGGTTCACCTACCATAAAGGTAACTTTGCAGGTATACAATTACTGACTGTAACCCATCTGCTGATATGCACCATGAGTAAGTCTGTGCATTAATGGAAAGGGACCACAGTAGGTCTACCGCTGAGCAGATATCGTTTGAGTTGTACAGAAGTGACACTGTGTGTGTGTGTGTGTGTGTGTGTGTGTATCAGGTACAGTAGTGTTGGACAGCAATGTGACTCACTCTCTACTGTTGTGGATAATCCAACATGGATACCCTAAAGATGTACAAGATATGCCCAAGTTTATGGATAATCTCACCTGGATAGTGTAGACCTGTACCTAACAACTGTGATGCTCAAACAATCTTTCAACACACTTACAGCATACAGTTGTAGAAGAGTCATGATTTATAGTCACACTATCTAGTGTCACCCAGAAGAGGTTCTCTTTTTGAGTCTGGTTCCTTACAAGGTTTCTTCTTCATGTCATCTGTAATTGGACAATTCACTGCTCAGCTGTTCCATGGCCAGGTGTGTGTTATTCCCTCATTATTTCACTTACAAGTAATCAGATAAAAGGTCTGGAGTTTATTTGCATTTGGAATCTGTTACTGTTAACTCTCAATATGAAGTCCATTGTCACTGTCACTGCCCATGAAGCAAGCCTTCATTAGGCTGAAAAATCAAAACAAGCCCTTTAGAGAGAGAGCAAAAAAAATTTATTTAGTCGAATCAACTATTTGGTACATTCTTAAAAAGAAAGAACACACTGGGGAGCTCAGGAACACCAAAGGCCTGGAAGACCCTGGAAAACAACTGTGGTAGATGACAGAAGAGTTATTTCCCAGGTGAAGAAAAAACCCTTCACAACAGCTAGCCAGATCAAGAACACCCTCCAGGAGGTAGGTGTATCAGTGTCAAAGTCAACAATCAGGAGAAGCCTTCACAAGAGTACACACAGAGGGTTTAGCACACGATGTAAACCACTGGTAAACCTCAAAATCAGGAAGACCAGATTCGAGTTTAATACACTTCTGGAAGAACATCCTATGGACAGATGAGACAAAGATCATCTTACACCAGATCGATGGGAAGAGAAGAGTATGGAGAAAGGAAGGAACTGCTCATGATCTGAAGCATAACCGCATCATCTGAAGTGAATGTACGGCTGCCAGTGGAACTGGTTCCCTTGTATTTATTGATGACGTGACAGCTGATAAAAGCAGCAGGATGAATTCTGAAGTGTATAGGGTGTATCTATATTATCTGCTCAGATTCAGCCAAATGCTTCAAAACTCACTGGACGGTGCTTCACACTGCAGATGGACACTGACCAGAAGCATACACCGAAAGCAATCCAAGACTTTTTTAAGACAAAGAAGTGAAATGTCCTGAAATGGCAAAGTCAATCACCTGACCTGAATCCAGCTGAGCATGGATTTCACTTACTGAAGGTAAAACTGAAGGTAAAACGCCCAAAGAACAAGCAGGAAGTGAAGACAGCTGCAGTAGAGGCCTGGCAGAGCTTCACCAGGGAGGAAACCCAGCGTCTGGTGAGGTCTGTGTGTTTCAGACTTCAGGAAGTCATGAAGAGCAAAGGATTTGATCCATCCTCAATCTGGTTGGAGCGCTCATCGGTTGGAGATCGCTCAGTGCTGCCGGGGGTGGGGGGGTATGGGGCACATGGACTGCCTGAAGATCACTGGGATTGCTGGAGATGGTGCCACTTGGGGGCTGTGGAGAGGGCCTGGGGATCTCATATGGGCAGTTGTACTGTGATGGTTTGGGACTGTGGTTGCCACGAACAGTTTTGCACTCAGGTCTCCATCAGTGAACAGTGAATAGGTTCAACAAACCAGACTTCATGTGAAAACTGTGATGAATTTACTGGTTACACAGTTTGTCCATTTAGTACACAGTTACAGAAGGGATTTATTTATAATGGCACTATCCGTTATCACTCAGATGAAGATGGGTTCCCTTTTGAGTCTGGTTCCTCTCAAGGTTTCTTCCTCATATCGTCTCAGGGAGTTTTTTTCTCACCACCATCGCCTCTGGCTTGCTCATTAAGGATAAATTCACATATTTACAATTTATTTTGATTTAATTTAATCTGAATGTATTTATTTCTGTAAAGCTGCTTTGTGACAATGTCCATTGTTAAAAGCGCTATACAAATAAAATTGACTTGAATTTGCAACCATGTATTAAAAATGACAATTTAATTTATGATTATTACTTTTGGTCCCTTAAAAAGAGGGGGACCACATGTAAAAACATGTAAAAGTGCTGTAATTCCTACACTGTTCACCTGATTTCTGTGTAAATTCCCTCAAGCTGAAAGGCTGCACTTTGAGCTCTTAGCCATTATTTCCTTTTAACTCCTATATACTGTGGCACAGAGCTAAAATAATCATAACTTTATCAATGTCCACATATTTACAGACCTGACTGTACCTTATAATAATAATCCAATAAACATGTGAATGCCTGTTCATTTAGTTATTTTATATAAATAAATATAAATGGCTGTTAAGAGCTATTTTGGTTATTAAGTTAATAACTGGTTATTTAGGTCCAGGATGTTATTATGAAAACATATCACCATATCAGAGCTCATGCTTTTGTCTCCAGTGACATGAACATCATCAAAACAACATCTCTTAGCTTGCAATGCTAACCAAGCTAACGGAAATAAACAATAAAAACCCAGCGCGCGAACACACTCACCTTTTTAAGTATCTTACGTCATCTGCCTGCATTGTGTCTTTGCTGTTTTTCAGTATGAATAGGTGACAGCTGTTTTATTTGCTTAAGGCGGATATACAGTACTACCGTGACAAATGTTTACGTATGTGTTGCTAGGGTGTGTAACTCATTTCCCATCATGCACCGCGGCCTGGTTGGTCACACGGCTTCATCGCCATCTGCAGGAATGGAGGCTGTGTCATGTTCAGAGCTACAGTCAGACCTGTGTGTGCAATTTACAAAACTATATTCAGTGATTAAAAACTAAATGATGCATAACTTTGTTGGACCTCCAGCTTGGTCTGATCAGTTACCAGTCCGAGCTGGGCAAACTGGTAGATCGGACATGTCCGATCTTATCCACAAAGGGCTGGTGTGGGTGCAGGGGTTCATTGGTGGTGGAATTCCAGCATCCTAAATTCAACTAAACCAATATCCACATCACAGGGGTTCAAAACATCTACATCGGACGTGTCCGATCTTATCCACAGAGGGCCGGTGTGGGTTCGGGTTTTCATTCCAATCAAGCAGGAGCCACACCGGATTCCACCTGTTTAATCAGTTGATCTTGGCTTTCAGTAGACTCAGGTGTAGCTTCTGCTTGGATGGAATGAAAACCTGCACTCACACTGGCCCTTTCCTGGATAAGATTGGACACCTCTGATCTACAGCCTCACAGTTACTGTCCTTCATCAGAAATACTGGCATATTTTCCAGACTGTAAGACAATAAAACACGCCTCCGTAGATTCAAAATCCGTGTTTGGATTGATTATACACCCCTGTAGGAGACCATCTTTCCCACTTGGTAAAATTTCCAGCTTCCTAATTACTTAAGTAAATTGATCACAAATTGATCACTAAACCCACCATCTTAATCTTTATAAAAAATAATTGTCTATGATGTAGCATAAGTAGCAGTAATTTAGAAATTGTTTCCTTTCTACTGACACTTGGTTTACCCACCATCTTGTTCAGCTCAGAGTGTGTTTTGGCAGCTGGTAGGTTCACGAACGAGCTGTTCCCAGACCAAACCTGCAGTCTATTGACGTGACTGGGAACACTTTCAAAAATGTATACACACTATATAGCCAAAAGTATGTGGACACCTGACCATCACACCCGTATGTGGTTCTTCCCCAAACTGATACCACAAAGTTGGAAACACACAATTGTATAGAATGTCTTTAAGCTTTATGATTTCCCTTCACTGGAACTAAGAGGCTCAAACCTGTTCCAGCATG
>CM040472.1:2473632-2505555 GCA_022758105.1 Pangasianodon gigas | reverse complement strand
TTGACGTGACTGGGAACACTTTCAAAAATGTATACACACTATATAGCCAAAAGTATGTGGACACCTGACCATCACACCCGTATGTGGTTCTTCCCCAAACTGATACCACAAAGTTGGAAACACACAATTGTATAGAATGTCTTTAAGCTTTATGATTTCCCTTCACTGGAACTAAGAGGCTCAAACCTGTTCCAGCATGGCAATGCCCCTGTGCACAAAGCGAGCTCCATGAAGACATGGTGTGTGAAGGTTGGAGTGGAAGAACTCGAGTGTCCTGCACAGAGCCCTGACCTCAACCCCACTGAACACCTTTGGGATGAACTGGAACACCGACTGCACCCCAGACCTCCTGACCAACATCAGTGCCTGATCTCACTAATGCTCTTGTAGCTGAATGAACACAAATCCCCACAGCCACGCTCCAAAATCTAATGGAAAGCCTTCCCAGAAGAGTGGAGCTTATTATAACAGCAGAGGGGGAATAAATCTGGAATGAGATATTCAACAGGAACATATGACTGTGATGGTCAGGTGTCCACATACTTTTGGCCATATAGTATAAAAAATACGATGAGTGGAAATGAGTTGGATGGAGCCCATAAAGGATCATTTATTCATTGACATTAATACAGGAAGTTCCAGTTGTGGCTCAAGGTTTCCCAGCTAACATTACATCTTTAAGCCTAAAATTTTTGGTGAACTTGATCGTGGTTTCTCTATAACAGACCCAGCAAATGCAAAGCCTGTAATTTGTCACAGTTACTACATACTACACTAGGCATCTGATTTCCCAGGGGGATTCCTGTTCCTGACCTTTCTTTGGTTGCACCAAGTTATTCAATTGGTATTTAGGCAGAAATCTTAAACACCAAATGGAGGTATGCAGCTGAACAAGAGGAGAAAAAGAACAGGAAAAAAAAGAGAAATAATTATGCTAGGGTTGTATGTAGGCCTAAGGTAGCAATGGTGTTTGTAATGCTCTAATCATCTCACTGAATGTATAAAATCATTTACTAAATCAGAACTTTAAAATGCTGATCCACAGATGAAGCCAGCATGGCTTGGTTGCAGTGTATGTGTTCATACTCTCTCTGTAACAGCATGGCAAAAGTCAGTGACATCTGACACTATATTTACATACAAGACAAGAAGGAGATACTAAAAATGGCCACTACACAATTTGGCTGGGCAGAAAGCTTAGATCTCCCATGAGCTTTTGGCTGTCATGTGTGACTTCAACAGGCAGTTTGTCTTTCTTCTTGGCCGATCTTTTCCACTTCTGAGTGTTACTTCAACCCCAGACCTGAAACATATGACCTGTTAATCTGCAGCACTTTTCAGCACCCTTGGGAGAAAAAGGACTCCCATCTGATCAGATATGTCCAAGTTGCAGAGACACAAATAGCAACACCAAGGTATCTTCAAAATCTTATATACTGGAAGAAAAGAGAGAGAGAGAGAGAGAGAGAGAGAGGTGGTTTTGAACTCACAGATTCTATTCACAGTCAGTTTTCAATCCGTCGTGCACACACGTCCGTCATGGACTTCAGGAGGACGCATCAAGCTTTCCGGGAACGGTGGGCGAAGACGGATGACAAAATGTGCAAAAACAGCATGTCCTTTCACCTGCACAATACGCTCAGGCAAGAGTTTTTCGCCAGCTACCTTTACCTGCTGGAGCAGATACCTTTGGGTAGGTGGCAAGTGTCTCATATTAACCTTGTAGTGATAGAAATTGTTGTCTCTAACAACGTCTCAAAATGTCCGAATAAAGGTTGAGGTTACCAAAATCTTTCATGCAAATTTAAAATTGAAAATCCTTTTTTGAAAGCTGTTGGTCATCTTGATGTTTACTACTTGGAAACAACAAGTGATATAAATTGAGCATATCTGCCTATATAAAAGGGTAAAACGTAAAACAACAGAAGTAGTCACTCAAGCTCTTTTCTCTGCTGAGTCTCCCCCATGTTACTATTTCTGTTCTCCACACTGCTTTCCTCACATTTCAGTATCGCACTGCATTCATACTGCCAATCGTATGACTTGCTTCTCAAATATCTCCTTGACAACTGACCTGCTCATGTCGTTTCTGACGGGAAGGTTCTCTGTTCTTGGTACATAGTACTCAGTGATCCTTCTTCATTACTTACAATCAGTCGATTCAGTTTCTTCCTGTCGTGTGTCAAGTGGTTTAAGGTGTTCAATATCTCTGTACCACAGCACTGCCGAGAAGGTGTTGATTAATTTTCTGTAAAAATGCGGCCCTGACAATAGTTCCAGGTGCATAATTTATATTAATGAGGTCATTATAATACATTATCATTTCTATACCAACTTAGACACGGACTTGTACAGTGGATGTTCCACATAAACGGATTAAAACTGTGTTTTCTGTGACAAGACATTTATTTTGCATTTTTGGAAGGAGTCTCCCATGTACGCACTTTGTATCAGTCAGATGCAAAGCTGTAAATTTTAATTTTCCGACACGGGGTCAGAAAATCTTTAGGACAGAGGGCTTTGCAGTTTCTCAGTAACATGACACACTGCATTTTTTGTGTTATTAAGTTCAAGAAAGAGAGAAAAGAGAGGCTGATGAGGGGACTGTTATAACAGTTGTTACTGTATAACGTAAGGGATAAAAAGAACTAACTTCTTTCACGTATGTTCCAGGACATTAAACATAACTAGAAATAAACAAAATGCATGTTGTTTTTAATTAATACAAATTGTGATCATTGGCAAATCATGTGGTATAAGAGGAATAAAAACTTTGGGACATGCTGTTATTGGAAAATAACTTTGGGGTAGTAACAGCATCACATTAACCCATCACTGATTATTTTTTAGCCCATCATTGATACACTTTTATGTTTTATTGCTTACTAATACTTGTTCAGGTTTTCATCATTTTAATACTAGCTTGTTAAGAAAGAACTCCAGAATTATAAGATTACATTGTGTTGAAGGAAATGGTTGTGTGGTTGTAAGTGACTGTGATTGTATAATGTCCAAGTCATTGCACTGATACTAAAAAAAAATAAAATAAAAAAAAATAAAAAATAAAAAAAATAAAAAGTTTCATACTGTCTGCTCAGAATGCACATTTCACCACACGGCCCTTTGATCATTTGCAATATACAGATACCCCATATCTTTTAAACACCTTCTTATTTATTTTTAGTTTTTTTAATGTATTACAGTTTGATGTCTGTCCATAGACTGTTTAGATTAGCTCCTTGTTATATTAATTCTTGTTATAATGTGCTCATTATAACACTTAATAATATTGTGGCCTGATTTTACGTGTGGATTTGCCCCTCTACAGTGAAACTATATGCCGTGACCTGTGAGTACATCATGGGAGAGAAGCAGTTCTACTACAGGGCCCAGAATTTTTACAGAGATGTACCAGCGTCAGAGGAGGGTATGATGGGAGGTTTTGTGGAGATCTCAGAGGTGGACCTGGAGGGATCCAGGCAGTTCCTGAAGAAGTTTGTGGTATGATATTTTGAGTACTCCTTACAGCAATACCTTAAATATATTAAATTTATTAATTTATATACAGCAACTGTGTCTCCTTGTAGGTACGTATGTACGGTGGATATAAAAATCTACACATTTAAAAATGTTAAAATGGCAGATTTTTATGATGTAAAAATGAAACCAAAATGAAACTAAGGTTTAGGAATTAAAACGTATAATAACCTGGCTGCATAAGTGTGCACACCCTTTTATAATGGGACATGTGACTGTGCAGAATTAATCACAATCAGTTGGCACCCCGTCCATTGTGTCCCCTGCCTTGTGCTCCGAGTTCCCTGGGATAGGCTCCAGGCTCCCTGCGACTCTGTGTAGGATAAGTGATACAGAAAATGGATGGATAGATAGATGTAACAAAGAACAGGATTCCCCACCAAACAAAAGAACAAGACGAAAACGTATCAGAGAGATTGCCAAGAGACCCACAGCAACGTTGAAGGAGCATATATACTGAATATGCACTCACCAGCCACTTTAAGAAGAACATCTGTATGCCTGCTCATTCATGCAATTATCCAATCAGCCAATCATGTGGCCACAGCACAATCACCAAAAATGGACAGTTGAAGACCTGAAAAAGATCAAGTGATGTTTGACCAATCTTGCCCAGTTTCAGTGAGCCTGTGCCTCAGATTACCGTTCTTGGTCGATAAGAGTGGAACCCGATATGGTCTTCTACTTTTGTAGTAGACCTGCCTCAAGGTTGGACATGTTTTGCGCTCTGAGATGCTCTTCTGCAACGAGTAGTTATTTCTCTTATCAACAAAATGTTTTTCTGCCAGAAAAACTGTTCACTGGATGTTTTTTTGTTTTTCACACAATTCTGTGGGACTGTTGTGTGTGAAAATCCCAGGAGATCAGCAGTTTCTGAAATACTCAGAGCAGCCCATCTGGAATAAAAAAAAAACATGCCATGGCCTCCGATATCACATTTTCCCCATTCTGATGTCTAATGTGAACAGTCACTGACCTGAATTTGCATGATTTTATGCACTGTGCTGCTGCCACGTGATTGGCTGATTGGATACTGGTGTTCCTATTAAAGTGGCCAGTGAGTGTATGTATCAAGGTCAATAAATATTTGATGTATTACTTTTAACAGCCAAATCAGGATGATTTTAGAGCAGAATTTTATGTAAATTAAATAATGAACGCCAATCTACTGTACAGATACATTAAATAGGCTGACTATTAAATTAAACAGAGACAGAATCAGTTCCTAGTATGTTAATGGGAAATGGCATGTTAACACAAGACAGCATGTCTATGGAAACATCTAGAGCTGTACCTGTTTATTTTATGTAATCATGTTAGGGACCAGGGAAGGCCGATACCAAGCGGGCCCTTGATTGCGGCTGTGGGATTGGCCGGGTGGCGAAAGGGGTTCTGTTTCCTGTATTTGAAACCATGGAGATGCTGGACATGATGGAGGAGTTCATTCTCCATGCCCATGAGTGTTACTTGGGTGACTACGCCGACCGTGTGGAGACCTACTACCTCGACAGCCTGCAGGATTTCACCCCTCCACTTGATAGATATGATGTCATCTGGATGCAGTGGGTAGCTTGTGAGTGAGTGTATATCTAATTACACTGTGCACTTGTATGTGGTGGTGCATGGCTTCCTGGAAAAATTCTGAATTGGTGTTTTGGTGAATTTCGTACCGTGTCAGTGATTTGAGCTGATTATAAATAGCTTAAAACAGCTTAAAAATTATAAAACTAATGTTGAATTACATTTGCAGTTGAGGGCAAAAGTTTGCATATGACAAAATGAAGAAGAAAAAACATGTAGTGTGTTTGCATTGATCTATGTTCGTCTATTATCACAAGTAAAAAACAAAGTTATGTAATGTTATATATATATAGATATATATATAGATATAGATAGATATATATATAAAATGTACGTTTATTAAAAGATATCAGACTATTAAGATATTAATAGTAAAAAAAGATGGAGTTATATCGGTTTGCATTCCCCTTCTTAATATAATATAAATATTCTCTAAGAACTTTCATGCCTCGGGTTCAGTCTTGAGCTCGGGTTAGTCCATGTGTTTGCATGGGTTTCCTTCAGGTTCTCCAGTTTCCTCCGACCTTCCAAAAACATGCCAAATTGCCCCAGGTGTGAATGAGTGTGTGACTGTGGGTGTATGTGCCTTGTGATAGAGTGGTGTCACCTCAAGGGTGTATTCCCACATCGCACCTGATTTTCCTGGCATAGGCCGAATCTATCGCAACCCTGACCAGGCTTAATGAAGCGCTTAAAGATGATAAAAGAAAGAATGAATGAATTACTAAAAATTATCTGAATTATCTGTTGTAACTCTGCCAGCTTGCTTGGCAAATCTTTGTCCAAGATGGTGATGAAAGGAATGTTAGTCACTTTTTAATAGTGCTTTTATTTATCATATGTATATGTTGTTGGTTTATATTACTAGACTTTAGGACACAATGGACCTCATTTATCAATCTTTCAGTAAAGTTGTGAGTAAATGTTTGCATAAGCCAAACCAAACAAAAAATTTTAGCAGTATTTACAAAGCTTTCAAAAATGCTGATTTTCTTCTTACTCATGTGCATGTTAATCACCTGTAAAGTGCAAAGTGTGTTCTCGACACAACTCATTTGCATGTAGTGACGCCCACAAAACTCCATAAAAGGTCGAGTGCACAGACAGCTGAGAGCACGAAATGAACAATGAGGGTAAAGTCTGAAAGACAGAAATGGAAGTTATTTTTACTCTATACCAATTAAAATATGTAATAATATATAATTATTAATAATAAGTGAACACTAAATCTTCTGTCAGCTGATGCATTTTTTTATGGGTTACGGCTTTGCGCAGACAGACCGGCCGGTCCTCCGTTTATACAGCGCCATTTCTTTTGCCACAATTCAATTATTATTTTATTTGTCTTAATTTATGGATTTGTGTTGGCTTGATTCCTTTATTTTTCATATTGTTTAATTAATGCCAATAATATATATTCTCAATGCTACTTTTAGTCCCTGACCTAGTGAACTAGCAGGAGGATGTGTTTGTGATAGAGACTCTTAAGCTCTTCTGTAAGTCGCTCTGGATAAGGGCGTCTGCTAAATACTGTAAATGTAATAAAAATAAGCAATTTAAACTCCACAGTATATTCCATTTATAAAAGAGCAGTAATCCATGCAAATGATATGATTTGAAGTCGATCAAATCGAGGTTTACATTACACTCAGGAGCACGAGTAGGTTAGAAACGTTTTTCCAAATTTACAGGATTTTCATGAACACCAAATTTCTTGTGTAAACGCTCATACGAACAAATCTGTTTGTATCCAGCTTGATAAATGAGGCCCATTGTGGGTCATTAGTGCCTGTATATGATGCTCACATAAGAACAATGCAATTTTCTTGTGTAATTCCACGCACTGTTAAGTTGATAAGATAAGCACTGATTATTTAGATTTTCCAATTATGTAAATTGGAACGTAAGGCCAAATATGTAAAGCTCTTCATTTACTTTATGTACTATGGCCAGGTCACCTGACAGATAAAGATCTGCTGGAGTTCTTGATGCGAGCAAAGGAGAGCCTAAGGCCCAATGGGGTCATCATTCTGAAGGATAACATGGCACGGCAGGGCTGTAGACTGGACCCTGTTGACAGCAGCCTCATCCGCCATCTGGACATCATGAAGTGCATTATCCAGAAGGCTGGCCTCACCATCCTGGACATGCAGAGGCAGGAGGGCTTCCCTGACATCATTGTGCCCGTGTGGATGATTGCCATGCAGTGAGCTGGCACTATGTCAGTATTTCAGGGAAAGCACTGTAAAGATGACAGGCAGGGTTTTATACATGAAAAATTCACCGTACAATAACTACACAAACCAATATCACAGTTTTCAGGAAACGGTATCTGCTTGGACTTTCACAGCGATTGCATTATTTTGTGTTGGTTATGGAAAACGGCATATTTTTAAATTGGTTAAAGAGGATTGCTCTTACCTAGCTATAGTCTACAAAAATACAGCCTTCTCTGATTTTTGACTGGGAAGAATCCTGTAGCATATTTTCTGTATCTAGAAATAACATTTCTGTCACATTGTTACACCTGTATGTGATTGATTGTAGAACTACACCTGTATGTCATCACACCCATATATTCTAATATCTGATCATCTGAAGGCCAATAATTATTTAATTCCATTTCTTTTAATTATATGCACTGTCATTTCAATTAAATTATTTAAATTACATTCAGCATAACTGATAAGATGTCCATGTCACTACAAAGCAGTTAACATTCCTTTATGAGTAAGGCGTGAATATAGAAATAAACCAGTTACAGCCTGAGACGTCATCATTAAATATTGAAGGCTGTCTTGGCCATTTTATTGTTATTATTTATTTATTTATTTTTGCATATCTGTTTAGGATGCAATATTTCTAAGCACTTGTCACAGTAAATAACACATCATCTATCATTTAAAATTTGCTTCATGCAAAAGAAATGTTTAAATCACAAAACAATGGCAGCCCCATACTGTATGTTCTTAAAATATTCAGAATTTTGTCACTTGAATCTGCAGAGTGTGTCAGTGGTCATGTAGGCTATTGTCATTAAATAACAGCTCATGCTGAAATATTTGTAAAAATGGAAAAACTAACTAAAAAGAAACTTGTTCTCTGCTTAAAATTGTTTGGTTTAATTTGGTGTTGATTATATATGTTAGTTTAGTTGTCTAATTAAAATTTTGTTTGAATTCAAATAGTATGTTTCCACAGAAGCCCTGAGAAACAAGGTGTGAATTTTTTTTTTCAATTGCTATATCATTATTTTAATTTTCTATCTCGGTTATTTTGACTTATTAAATAACTTACTAAGTCAAAATCAGATACCAAGTGAAAATAACAAGCTTACTAAGTCAAAATAATGACGGTAAAAAAAAAAAATCACACCTTGTGATTCAGGGCTTCCATATGTTTGAGATATAGATGGGTGTAAATAATAATTATTAATTTATAATTATAATTTGTATCATTTTGGCATTAGAAATATTTACTACCACTACTACCACCACTACTACTACTGCTACTCCTACTACTACTTTTTACTACTACTACTACTACTATTATTATTATTATTATTATTATTATAAGAATGTCTGTCTTTGAAGAGAATAAAGAACAAAAAAATAATGCAACAAGTAAATTATTTGTGCAAAATAACATACAAAATAAAATTTTGACTAAAAAAAAAAGATGATAGAAAATAACAAGCACAAATACAAAATTATTGCTCTCGACCCCAAGCTTGTCCTTTCTTCATGCTAATAGGTAATTAAAATCCACCCAAAAAGGCCACAGTGATGACCCGAAAGTATTTTGTTTTTGTTTCCCAAGCCGTGGCAAAGACCACAGTGTTTAGGTAAATGACTCTCAGATGGTTTCTTTAATGTGGAGGATTCGTGTGGAATTGTTCATGCTCTCGACAGAGAGGCTCCTTTGTATATCTGCTTTGGAGCTTGTCCAGTCCTGTCAGTTCTCATCTGCATAAAGAGCATCATGGCGTCGCCCCTAATGTTTTGGCGCAAGTCGAAAACCTCCAAAGGTTCCTCCTTCCTATGAATGGATGGTCTGTCGAGAATTTTTTTTTTTTAAAGCTGAGCCTTCACGGCATGACATGTAGTCGGATGTCTAGATGCTGTTCAGTTCCGCCGTGCGTGAACGAAGCTGTTTCTCTTCTAATTCCTCTCACACACGAGCCTTTCTGAGAAAAATCTTTTTCATCTTACAACATCCTCAGGCCTTAAGCTGGGCTCCTCCTGGATAATATATGAACAAACAGCTGCCACATATTCAGAAATGGTTAGCGTGCCTGGCAATCTGTACTATCAGGTCCAATCTAACTCACTTTTCTAGCTGGCAGCCTGGCAGCTATTAAGAGGGGTACCATTAATAAATCCAGTCATATTAGCGGTGAATTGGGCTTGAGTCCAGGTAAAGAGTCAAATCTAATACCAACAGCACCCGCCTTTCCAACTTTTCCAGAATTCCACAAGCCAGTTCATATGAAAAGACATGAATGTTTAAGCTTAGGATGAGAGGCAGGGCTGGTAATGCTAAAAATATCTTGAATATAATCACATTTATCTAGTATTTCTTATTCTTTTCTTGTACTAGATCAGGGACTCTAGTCTTGTACTATTGGCAGAAAAAGTTTGCTATTTTTAAGCATTTATTTCTAAAAATAAGCAAAATTATATTCCAGTAGAATAAGGAAAACTTGAAAAAAGCTTGAAAATAGTAAAAATATCTAGGAAAAAAATAGGTGTAATAATCTTATATTTATTTCATTGTAATCTCATAATAGGAAACACTCATAGATGATTCTGACAATATATTCAAGATACTTTCGCTTTCCAAGATGTCATTGTTTTGTGGTGTACAATTTAAGTCATGTGAAATCCATAGAATTTCACTGTTCTTTAAAACGTCTAAGAACTGTGCATGAGATCAGGTTGCTCCAGCATTTGAGGATACACTGCGTAAATCTTGCCCATACTGATATTAGATTCAAAGTAAAATTGTAAATACATTCTCAGTACGTAGGTATCATGCTGTACCATTTCTTGAGACCTTCAAGGGTAAGTGCTTTGTGTACTTGGTATGAATGTTTCCCTCATTTATACACAAAATTAGATCTTAAGGACAAAAGTTGTACCTGAAATGAATGTTAAAGGGGCACTACAATCACTTTCCCTGGTCAAATTTGAATTATGTTAATGGTTTGGCTGTGTAAAAATGTCTTGCATGACTCACCAGAAATGAATTTTAGGAAGTGAACTGGTAAAAGTATCACTAATTGGCTGCACCACTTAACAAATTTGGTAAAGTCATATACAGTCACACCCTAACACCCCCCCATCTAAAGTATTTAGATGTCCTCAGGAAAAAAAAAGTCTAAAAACTATTTTTCACAGGCAGTTCCTTGGTCTGATCTGATTTGCCGTTTTAATAGTGAGACAGCCCAAATTCAGAGATGTTTATTGAGCAAGCATACAATTGGACACAGGTGGATTTAAAATTAACACAGGTGTAGCCTGTTTAACATATTTAGTGTCAGTGCTCAAGAAAACACTAGTGAACACTGGTCCTAATTTAGATTGCTTTATTCACCCCCCCCCCCCCCCCCCCCTTTCTTTTCGCAGTCTAAATTAGGACTTGTTTAATTTTCTTTTAAATCCACCTGTGTCCAATTGTATGCTTGCACAATAAACATCTCTGACTTTGGGAAGTCTCACAATTAAAAAGGCAGATCAGATCAGACCAAGGAACTGTCTGTGAAGCTTCAAGATGAAGTTGTTAGGAAGAAAAAAGCTGGAGAAGGTACTTAAAACATCAGCAAAGTTTTGAACGTTCTTAGGAGCACTGTGAAATCCATTATAACAAAGTAAAAAAAAAACATATGGCACAACCCAGACACTAGCAAGATCAGGCCAAACTAAGCACTCGAGCGAGAAGAACAATTGTCCAAGAAGTGTCCAAGAGACCAGCTACAGCACTGAAGGTGTTACAGACCTCACTGGCTGAAATAGAAGAACCTCTGCAGACCTCAACAATAACATCATCTCTCCACAGATCTAGCAGAAGGAAGTCACTTCTCAGAAAGGCCATGTTAGAAAATCTGAGAGCTTTTGGGAAACATTTTGTGGTCTGATGGGACAAAAGTTGAGCCATTTGGTCTAAAGCCAAAGAATAATATTGGGGGAAACCAAATACAGCCCAACACCCAGGTAACACTATTCCTATGATCAAGCATGGTGGTGGTAGCATCATGCTCTGGGGTTGCTTTTCAGCAGGAGGATTTGGAAAGCTTGTTGGCATCACAGGCAACATGGATGGAGCCAAATACAAGCAAACTGTTGAGGAGATCCTGTTCCAGTCAGCCAGACATCTGCATTTAGGGTGAAAATAATATGTTCCAACAGGACAATGAGACAAAGCACAGGGCAAAAACTACAAAAGAGTGGCTTGCACAAGAAGAAGCTTTGTGCTTTGGAATGGCCGAGTCAAAGCCCAGACTTAAATCCAGTTGAAAAGACCTGAAAATTGCTGTCCACCAACATTCTCCATCTAATTTGGCAGTGTTGGAGAAATTTGTATTGAGGAAGGGAAGAAAATCTAAATGTGCAAAGCTCACAGAGGCACATCCGAGACAACTCAAATGTGTAATTGCTGCAAAAGACAATTCACACTGAGGGCATATATGGTATACTTATCAATTGAGCAATTTTTAAATGTTTTTTAATCATTCTGAGGGCATCTAAATGGTTTGTTTCATTTTATTTCTGTAGAGAGTCACTTCAAAAAGAGCAGAGAAAAATCTCACTCTGATATACTTAAATTTGATGCTGTAATACAACAAAAAGAGATTTAATCCATCTGAGAGGAGGGGGGTGAATACTTTTTGGAAGCACTGTATTTTTGGTGATGGTATGCACGGTTGGTAATTGGTGCCTGGTGAAAACTCTACCTACTGAAACTCTGCATTGAACAACAGATAACTGGGGTCTTTACACCAACGCAGATCATTAGTCTGATAATTCAATCAGCAAACAGTGCACAATCAATATTAATGATGATAACAAAATCTTAAACTGACAGGAACATGTAATTTCAGGTTTTAGAAGAAGAATTTCTTCTAAGATGAGAGTTCTCCTTTGAACTTCAGAAATCCAGCAGGTTTTTAAACATCATGTTATGCAGTCTGAATTCGATGCAGCTGTTTTTCCTCATGTGTTGCAGTAGAACTCAGGCAATAAGCTCATATAGCTGGAGGCTGTCCTACTCCTGTGGAACTCAATCCCTTCTTGCCAAGGGACAAATCAGGGGTAAGGTTCCTCGGGATATTAAGCCATGGACACTTCACTATAAATGATAATGAGGGATAATCTTGGTGATTTGGAGTTGGCTACTGTGGTCATAAACACACACTGCATGCTGCCTAGGGAAAGCATTTAACCTTATGCTACTTGTCAGCTGAAATCTTTTAACTGGGCTGTTCTCACAACAGATACTTCATTTCAGTGTTGCTTTTTCCTGAATCAGGTTCTCTGGAGAACAGTAATTTAGATAAAAGAGACGTTCATCACTGGATGCAGTTACAACAGACCATAACATGTAGCTATGCTTTAGCTATAAACGGCTCTACTGTGGTATCGAGTCAGCGGCTTTATAACCTGAACTAGCATGCATTTACATTCTCAAACATAAAGATGCCATAAAAATAAGGTTATTTTAGAGCATTGCCATAGAAGAAGTTTTTAGACGAGCCGTTTTTGGTTCCCTAAAGGATTTTTTCTGTACATGATTCTCTTGAATTTTTTTGTTGTTGCCAAAATAAACTGATTTATTTTTCACTGCATAGTGGGATATTTTTTTAGTTTTCAGTGGCATCATCAATAATTGTTGAAGGTACATTAATAAAACAGTTCTTTAGATCTTTAGAGTTTTTAAACCTTTTGGAGCCAGGGACCCCCTTAAGTGTAAAATAAATTCCACTGACCCTCTCAGTACAGATTTACGCTGTATTCGACTAGATGTCGTAACTCGAAGTTCCCAGAAAAACCAAAGAAAATGCCCCGTCAAATCGGAAATCCCGCTCATAAATTTCAGCAAGTGACTCATCACTCATCACAATTAGCTGGCAATTAGCTCGTCCACGGTTTTTTCCCACTAGGAGGTAAACCGAATGCAGTACTATTATATGAACATAATACAAATGAATAAAAAATTAGATTATAATTAGACTTTAATTTTTTTTATGATTTATATATATATATGTGGTAATATTCTGTCTATTTTTTTAATCCATAGAGCTTTTTTTTATTCCTAAACTATCCAACAACAGAACACATTAGACCCAAGCTGACATTATTTGTAGGCCGACTTGTTTTTGAATTATTGGGGTTTGGCTTATATTCAAATGTCCTGTCAAACAGAATAATAACTACGAGACCTCAGTAATAATTCTAATGTTTTTTAAAATGCTGGATTGTAATTTCCTGTAAGAAAATTTAAAAAAAAATCAGGTACCACTTTTATTTTAAAGCGTGTAGGTGTCAAATTAGTTGTATGTTAGGGAACTGAGATGTCATAATGTTTAGATGATATTACTGTTATCGGACTTACCCCATTATCCCCAATGTGGCATACAAACGAGGTAGAATATAAACCAAGCATATAGCTGACCAATACGGGCTGAGGGCCATACTCTGGACCTCAGCAATGGCTTTCCAGCAGTCCTTCTGAATTAATAAAGGGCTTCTGTACTGTCACCGATAGCACTTTATGTCTTTCGTGACTGACTATTTGTATAATGGGCAGATAACTTGTTTTTTTTTTTTTTTGCAAGGGACTTTATTATGTGTTTCGAGTTCAGCCCAAATCCACTAGCCCATCTGAATTATGTCCATCTGGGGATTTGGCCTTGCACAAAGAAGAGAAATTACAACCAAGTGCAAACGTTTTCCATAATAAGAGTTCTGAGCAGTTGAGGTTACTCACATTGGCTAAAGGAGACCTCCAGAAGTTCAGCATGTTCTTGGACCTAAATGAACAGTTGTGTTGAAATACACACACCTTTAGATCTTGACATCTCCCCAAAAAACATTTGAGCAGGATCTATAATAGAATAATAGGCCATGGGATATTTCTGCTATATTCCAACTGGTATAAAATCATCACTCAATACATCACATGATCCTTTTGAAATGATTTGCTGGACCTTTGACGCTGGACAAATCAGTAGAAGTTAAGTAGAAAATTAACTACCAGTCTGGCTGAGCTTTATCACTGTGGTGAGAAGGGCTGTACAGGGCAAAACAAAGTTATAGTTAGTATTAAATGGCCACCATAAACCCTGGCTGCTCCATCAGTGGGCATGTCTGACTCAGCCTGATGTGGTCAGACGTCTGTCTTTGCGATTTGAACAGCTTTTTTTTTATGGTGTGGGGAATAACCAGTGCCCACAGGGGTGCACAAGCTGTAAACCAAGTCGACAGTCCTACATGCTAACTTCTTTGTCTTAATCTGCCTGCAGCTAACTGTGCTCGAATAAAAGCACCTGATACACAACCACCAAAACAGCTTGACAAACAAAGCATTCATTTGCACATGCATGCAACCTAAATTTAGCTTAATTTGCTACGCAACACACTTCATTTAAATGTCAGTGTGTGAGGTTTAGCAGTAGAGCTATCCAATTAGATTCAGGGGGGAGCGGCAGAAATAACGCAGAACCCCTGTGTTTCATATTTTGGTTCTGTTGTCTACTAAAACCATGTGCAACCACCTTTTCCTTCTCTTTCAGACTCTTGAATGTGCTCCTCATGCTGGTTTCAATTCCTTGACATTTAAGATGATACCATAATGAGTCCAAATGAATCTCGCATGCACTTTATGCCCACTTCAATCATTTTTCCACCAAAGCCATTTAGGCCTGTGATTCAATATTGTTTTCCAAAGCAAGTGAGTCAAGAAGGACAGTGGTGTTTGGGGTTTTTTTTTTTCTTTTAAATAAGTTTTACAGAACTACCACAATCAAGTATAATAAACGTATTTCACAGGAAACACTCAGACAGCTTCAGCTGTTCCATCAAATCCACTAAAATGCCAATACAGCGGGTACTTTCTGTTCTGGGCTTTATAAATAGTTGGAATTTGCTCTGAAATTTATTATTCCTTCTTTTCTGCAGTACTAAGCTTTTTTTATTTTTATGTTTTTATGTCTAAGCCTATCTATGTCTTCTGTACATCGCATTCATCCTGTCATCATTCCAGACATCCATTTTCATTCTGCTAAACTTTTATACTTGTGCTCTTGTGTATATGTTGGCTCTTGTTTGAGCACATTGGAAGCTCTGAGGAAGGCGAGACGCAGCATCTCGCTTGTTTGTCCTCCATCTTTGTATACCAGTGCTGATCCAATGAAGCCTTTGGATTAGTTTCACATGTATAAGATTTCAGAGATTTTGCCAAACATGGTGAGAATACAGTGCATGACACAAAAGTGAAGAAGCAAAGGATGACGAGTAGTCATCAGCTAAGCAGTCTAATCCTTGGAACTAATGTTACTTCACCTAATTCATGTACTCAAGTTGACATAAACTAGGCTTACATGACTACAAAATTTGCACAAAGCAGAAATATTAGCCTCTTTGACAAGCAACAGCTCCACAGTGGCAGCAAAGGGCACATGGAGTGAAGGCCAGGCAGCTCATTTTGAGCAAAGTTTATGAGCCAAGCTGAGAAATATGACTTTAATAATGATTACAAATGGATCAGAGTGTGGTACTGACACCACTGCCTTGAGAAGAAAATAACTGTTCGCAGGCCAACCAGTCTTGGCGAGCTAAATGTAAAATTGCTTGTGGTGTGTCAGATACTGGCACTGCTGAAAGCCGGCTCCATAAACTCATGATTAAACCACTGTCTCGGTGGTTTCACCACCATTTAGTAAAGAAGTGATGGAGGCAGGCTGTCTTGGAGGTAGTCAGAGCTGTGGCTACATGGAGGCGAGTAGGCTTAAGATGGCACAACCGCGCCTGACAAGCTACAGACAGATTTCTGTGGCAAGCCAGCTCTTTACAGCATTACGGTTCACCCTTGGCCTCAAAAGTGGTAAGTGTTTTTAAGTACCTAAGAGAATAAACCAAGAATTTTGCAATAGCCGTCTTAAATTTATAATATTGTTTCACCCTTTGCTAAATTTGGATTGTGTGAAAAACACCAGAGATATACTGCTGTGAAAAACCGCACTGACACTTAACCAAAGCAGAGGAGTTTTTTGTTTTTGGCCAAGCTTTAAAACCCAAACTGAGTTTTTGTATTAAAAATAAAATGTAAACCTACACCAATGTCAGCATTATGTGCACCAACTCCTGCTAACTGTACATACTTCCTCTACATCTATATTACCCCACATTCATCTATTTAATTTAAAACTGATTTTTATTGTTGAAGTATATATAATAATGCCACACCATACTAAATGAATGCTACTCTATGCTCTAAAACATGGCACAACGTTTCTCTCAGAACCTCACTTTCTGGGACTATGTGAAGAAATGTTGTTCATTGTCACATGACATTAAAAAATACAGATAAACCCGCCCATACACCCCCACCTCTGCCTCCTCCAAACCCCCTCAGTGCTCCACATCCCCCACAAACTCACATCTTGCCAGCAGATGTGGCGAGACTGTGGAGTCACACTTCAAAGCCGCCGCTCCCCGACCTGCTGCACACGCTGATGCCGACTTTAAAAAGGCCCCGGATGTACAGCGTGGAAAATATCAAACTGTTGCAAATAAGAACCGACCAGCTGCCTTAAAAGACGAAAAAAAATGTCTTCATTTCTCATCAGCCGTTGCCATTGGGGGTTGAAGTCTGGCTTTACATAGCGTCACACTGCATTAAATAAGAACTAGCTGCTGAGTGATTTAAAGAAATGGTTTGGGTGGAAATCAAATTCACCCAAATTTTCCCCTTACTTCAAAAGCAGGTGTTTGGTGTCAAAAATTTGCTTTGCACTGGAGCTATGTGTCCAACAAAACTCAAAATTCATGAGCAGGATGCAAACTGCATGCCAAAATAATCACACCCTTGACTCATACATTTTGGCCCATTTCAGTCTACACTTACAATTTCATATAATAGTAGAAAGAATCTTTAAAATTTTAAGTTTAAAAATGTAAATTTGATGATCCAGGGTGTATTCCCGCCTTGTGTCCAGGGTTCCTGGGATAGGCTCCGGATCCACTATACCCTTGTCCAGGATAAAGCGGTTACTGAAGATGAAGGAATGAATAAAGATGAATGGAGATTAATTAAAAATTTTATTAGAGATGCCACAGGTACTGATATCGAGCCAATACCTGCATAAAATGGTGGATCGGATATCAGGAACACATATCAGTTATCAGATCCTGTAACAAATGGCAAAGATTGGAGTTTGATTTGGAAAACAAGTTTACTTTTGGAATTGGACATGTTTACATGTAAAGACAATTGACTGTTTTTCCTTTTGTTGGGATTGATTTTATTATCTTTTTACTTTATTCTTTATTATATTTACAGTATGAGTGATTGCAATCTTGTGAGTACAGATTCAGATATAACTCATCTGGTTTTGCAGTTCACCGATGCAGTTTTTTTTTTCTCTTCAGCCCCCTCTATGCACAGACATTATTTTTTGTGTGTGTAATTTGTCTAATGAGGTAATGAGATAATACATTACTGCTGTGGCAGGGATGCATTGTGAAAGAGGTGGGCTGTTGCAGATGAGCTGTAGTCCTATGGGTCTTCATTCTCTTCATCCTCGTGTTTTCCCATGAACATGAAATGCATTCTCTGCTGCCCAATGAGAATTGCATGCGAGTGTGTGTGTGTGTGTTTGTGTGTGTGTGAGTGAGTGTGTGTGTGGGGGGGTAATATAGAGACTGTCCCAATTTGCCGTCTCAAGAGACTGGGGGTTTAAAGTTTGGAGTAAAGTTTGGAGAAAAGAGAATCTGCCACGAAGCCCATAAGTAACTGTGGGGTTTTGTTCTACTCTGGCTTCCAGATGGGGAGCATGAGAAAGCCTCTTCTTCTCCTCTCATCTCTCTAACTATGCTGTTTGCCTGCTTTTGTTCACAGCATCTGCACTGTGACTTTTCTTTTGTTAGTGCAAAGCCACACTTCCAGCTTCTAACTCTCCTGCTCTGCTCTCATACAACCGAGCTTGTATTATACTGTATATGTTTAGTATGAAGTCACAAAAACCTCCTTTATCAGTTTGTGTGAGGAAAAAAGGCCCCTTTTTAAATTAATCATATTTTGTCTGTTACATGCTAAGACACTGAAGGGTTCAGTGGTAAATTACACAGTGATGTTGCATCCATTGCAATATAATGTAATCACTGATATTCATACATATAAACCTATATTACATAATAATATACATAATATAAGAAAGTAGAGGCAAACAACAATAGTGGGGAGAACAGCATAATCACCACACACACACACACACACACACACACACACACACACACACGAGTAATAGTGTTCCAAAATAAAGCAACCAATATGGACCTGATTAAATCTATCCAGATCATTACAGGAAAACTGGAGTATTTAGTCATTTTTTGCGTGTTAATAACTTACACTAAAATAAAGACATCTGCCTCTGTTTTTTTCCTTCTTGCTCCAATCTAGCCACACTAAACGGAAACACATTTTCAGTATCTCCCATCAGCTAAGTATCCAACCAGAATAGAGTGAACTTGCTGATGTCAGCCAGTGCTACTGTATATGTAACGAGAATTGACTGGCATGACTGGCATTCGATCCTCCATAGTGCAGGCTGTACTGATGACACCGGGTCTGTCATGGCTGCCAGGTCTGAATAATGAAATGTTTGGGTCCAGGAGCTTTCAGGAGGTCTCTGCTACTGAATTTTTGAATAAGATGTCATGTCACTTCTTCTGTTTCTGTTCAGACTAGAAGATCATGATGGAAGTATATAGGACTAAGAAGAACGTTCTCTTTGTTCCTGATGTTGGCACTTAAATATAAATATATGCTCTTAAAACAAACCTTTCATATAGTATATGTTTAATCTATTTTATAGATTAAATAATTTACTTTGCTCCTGATGGCAACCTAGGGTTAATACACAGCATTGGTGAAAATAATAATTAAAAAAAAAAAACAGGCAGTAGTTAACACATACTTTTGCTAACCAACACCCCCCTTTGTGTTCCTGACACATCACGGAAACCCTGTGGCCTCTCGTAAAAAGCCAACAACATCTCTCATGCTCGCAGTAAACCATCCACAAAACACACAAGCTGCACTTTTTTCGACGGCAAAAATAACTGCACATCTTTAATTACCTTCATAAAATAAATGGAAGCAGTAAATCACACAGGGTGTGTGAGTGTGTACTGTATGTGTGTTCTGGTTGGTGCTTTAAACGACATATATGCAAGTCAGTGTGAACTATTTCGTGGCAGTCTAAACACAATGCAATTCAGTAAATATGATGTCTGGTAGGGCTGCGAGCCCATAACAATGAGCACACTGGTGTGGCTTGTGGTGGAGATGACTGTGCCAGTTTATTTTTTTTCTGTAATAAATGCATTAAACAGTCCCATATAAACTATTTTAGGCCCTGGAGGCTGGTGCTGTGTAGATCTGGGAGTGGAGAGTGAAAGACGGAGAGGGAGAGAGAGAGAGAGAGAGAGAGAGAGAGCTGCTAACTGGGTTTGAGAGTTGGCCAATTCCATCCTGCTGATGGTTACACTTCAATAATTATGACCAGATGTTCATTAATGGGATTTTAGTAGACAGCTGAGTGAGAGAATAGAGAGAAATAGTTGTAGCATGTGATCTTTGCCTGGCTGGTACCCATAGTTCCATGCTCCTCTGCTCCTGGAACAATAGGTGCCATCAGAGGGCCTCCAGTGCCAGGCGTCCCTAGCAACACCTCTGTTTACTCGTGCATCATGCCAACAGCTGGAGGAGAGAGGGTGGGATGTGGAGCCTGACGCCACATCTTTTAGACCAACACACATGAGAGCAACCTACACAAACCTGCGCTGAAAGAAGGCTTGGCTACTCACACTGGGGATCAACAACACTGTGGCACAGCAACCTCAGTAATGATTGCACTTTAGAGGAAAATGTGAGTGTGTACAATAAATATGGGAGGTCAGAGTTTTACGGCATGAAATGGACGACGCCTGCATATCAATATGGAAGATCCCAGATCAAGAATCAACCCTCTTCCGTGTGAAATGTGAAACCCCAACCTCAAAATGTTTGAGACGTAAGACAATCTTGGTTCCTAACATTGTTTTTTTTTTTTGTTTTTTGTTTTTTTTTTTTCCTTCATGTTTTGCTTATGAGTCTTCTGGTTTTGGAATGAAGTCAGAGATCCATGTCTCCTGAGTGTAAGGAGGCACTGAAACTTTTCACCCTAAAGTCTAAAATTTACAAGGATCTCCAAAACTCCAGTGTTCCCCATAAACAAATTTACTATGTTGCAGTCCATAAGCCTACTATCACTGAATTAGTTATGCCTACAAGCTTGAGAAAAAAAAAACCCAAAAAAAAAACCCCTTACTTAAATGTCACAACACTGTTTTCCAGTAGTCCAGCTACAACATGTGGTCCAAATAAAAGATTTTACCAAGAAGCTGACATAATGAAGTTTGTATGCCAGAAAAAATACAGACTATTGATGTGAAAGATTTGCACAGATTTAAAATTACATTTATTCTCCCTCGTAAGAGATTTAGCAAGAAAATGTTATTATATTTGAGAGCTGTGTGAGATCTAAGCCCCATTTCTTTTTCTTATGATTTTTCAGGATGTTTTCTCTATTAGTCCCCCAGCCAGACAGTGAATCACACAATCCATAATGTCTGTTTTAAACAAACACTAACAAAGTATTTTAGTTGTATTTACATAAACAGTAAGTCCTTTGATGACCTCTCATTTTATGAAGAGACATTTTTCCTAATTTAAATGGACCTTTCTAAAATAATTTTAGTATTTCAGATCAGCTATTCATCCCCTATGAACAAGCAAGAGATTTAACCAGCAGCTCTGAATAAGTTTTGAGTTTTTTTTTTTTTTTTTTTTTTATATGAACCAGTTTCTCAATAAAATTGAGGTTTGGCCCTATGGAACATTATAGTAATTACAGAAGCAACAGTGATGTATGAATTTTAGCAAAGAGATTCATTTAAGATTTCTCATGTTGATCATGAATCTTCATTTTCCTTCATGTGTGTGATGGTTGTCACTATAATGTCAGTGATGACAATGAAGAACGGAATGCATTTGCTCTCCTGTTCCTCCTCTCCTGTACAGATTATGTCCAGATGTGTGTGCACACACACGGAGAGAGACAGAGAGAGAAAGAGAAAGAGAGATGAAAGACATGAACCAATCAGACAGTAACTTCACTAATGTGGCAGATCAAAAAGGTGAAAAAGCCTCTGTGCATCTGTCTAAGATCTTTAATGACACATCATATCCTGTATCCTAATAGTGCTTAGATCATCCTTCTTTCCCTAATAGTGGAAAACAATACGAATGTTTGCTTTTCTCACGTGTCAGACAATCTTTGACAAAGCAATTCATCTTTACAGACAGGTAGGAGGACAGGAAAGTGGAAGCCACTGTGTGCAGTGGAGTCATGCAGGATATCGTATGAATGCTGTAGAGATATCAGATTAAACTTATTCATTTATTTTTCTACTGCAATCTTCCCTTCATGGAACATGGCCCAAATTTGCTGTCCTGGAACATCTCATACTGACAGTTGGCGTCAACACTGGAACTATTGGCTTAGGAAAAATGATAAACTACTGGGAAAAAAACTATTTTATTGAAATTTTGTATTTGTACTTGGTATAGAACTTCTATGTATCTATTGTAACTTTTAGATTATAAGATATTACATTTAAAAATTTAAATAACGGATTAAAAGGTTCTTTCTAGCACCAAACACTGCAAAAAAGTTTAAATCTAGTTAATTTTGTCAAGTTGAAATATCTTCAGTATAATCAAATGTATCTATTTCCTATGATAAGATTACAATCAACCAAATATAAGATTATTAAACTTATTTCTAGCTATTTTCTACCAATTTTAAGCTTGAAATACACTAGTTCGATTTGCAGATAATTTTCTAGGTTTACTAATTCTAGAGAAAATAAAGATTATTTTATTTCAAGCATTTATTTCTAGAAAGAAGCAAAATGATCTGCCGATAAAACAAGAAAATGTAAAGCTTGAAATGTCTAAGAATTGGTTTAATAATCTTATATTTCTTTTATGGTCATTTTATAATACATAATACTGGATACATTTGACTATATTTAAGATATTTTCACTCGCAAAGATGTTATTTTTTGCACTGCTTATTATGATATTATGACAAAATAAATATAGTTTTACACATTATTAAACACATTTCTAGACATTAGTGATATTAGTCTTGTTTTATTGGCAGATTATGCAGCTTATTTCAAGCATTTATTGCTAGAACAAATCAAATTACAAAGCAAAAAAATTTAAACCACCAGGCAAATGTGTTTTTTAACTTTAACACATTTTTGCTTAAACTTCGTTTTTGGTTAAACTTCAAGAAATGGGTTCAAGTTAAATACAGTAGAATTAGAAAATCTAAGCAAGAAATAGATAAAAGGGAACTAGAAATCTGGGCACCATCTTAGGCACTTGTAGCCCAGCACATTCTGTATATTTGTCATACTTACAGTATGACTGACACTGTTTAATATAGTTCATGTCTAATGAGACAGATATACTGTAAGCTTACACTACCTTCCAATCTTAAAGTTACTGCTTGATCAAACAAGTGCACTTGCCTTTAATAAAACACTAATTTAGAGTGTAGTTAGAATGCATTGTTTCCTTAACTGACATTGGATCTGCTATGAGAGCGGCTTGCAATGAGTAAAAGTGTCTAGAAATAGGCTGAACAAGCATATATGTGTTTTATAATGAGAAGTGTTCATTTATTTAAGATACATTCACTTTGTAATACATTTTTCCAGTACAAAGGGTTCTTCAGGTTGTCCTTCTGGAGGAACCCTATGTAGAACCCTACAACAGAGAGTTTCCCTTTCAGAAAATGCTCCAAGCAGACCTCCTCTAGAAATATATGAGTATAGGACATGGATGAAAGTGCATTTATAAACCTTATTGTTGATCTCTCATGCTATGTTTGGCCCAGTGCATGTTCATTTGGCTGCAGTCACTCAAATCCAGATGTGTGCTGCTGTTTTGTCATGCTGATGCGGGTAGTAGAAAGTGTGCTTAGAGACTGAACAACTTCCAACTAAATCACCTCCTGAACTGATGTCAACGCAGAGATAATGGAGAAGTTTATTCCAGAACTGGTGTTCACTGAGTTCACGCAGAGTAGGAGTAATGATCTGGGCTAGGTTTTCTTTGTGAGTGAAGGCACCAGAAACGGGAAGAATGTGATTTTGGATGTAGCGTGTTAATGCTGAGAGTGTTAGTGAACACAGGGCCAGATAACTGTAGGGAGGAGTGAGTACTCTCAGTGATGAGATTAGTGAAATATCTGTAGTATGACAGATATTGGCTGGGTTAAAGCAGAGACCAACCCTCAGTGTCTGTGTGTGTGTGTGTGTGTGTGTAAAGAAAGAGAGGAACATAAAGAAAAGCAATAAAAACCTAAACAGTTTATTCAGTATTAAACTATATAGGCATAAATCCATTTCAATAAAGCACTTTGCATCTTACTTTTTTAAACAGTACAGAAGTACGACCCCAGTTAAATATATTCAAATTGCAAGAAAATGGTATTTAATCAGTGCATGACATCATATAGACTTTTTCTGGGCAACATAAACTCTTTGCAGATGGGCAGCTCAGGGGTCACAGATGGAGTCCCGACCACAAATGCAGAGAGGAGTGATCAGATGTGTGGGGAAGTCTGAGCATCTCAACTGGCTTGAACAAGCCATTAGATTTGTCCTGAGTTCAACCCAAGTGCAGTGACATCTCTGACCCCTAATCATCCCCATCTTGACCCCCACCCTCCATTCCTTAAGGTCGGCTCCTCAGCTTGGATGTTTATCTTTCCTATATGTTTCCTGCCTGATTACACAAAGTGTTTTTATTGATGGCATCAAGTCAAGGAAAGGGCACCATGTGCACTTGCTAAGCCTTTGCTGACTCCTACCTAATTACCCGTGAGTTATACCCAGTCCTGATTGGTCATAATGACACGGGCTGCATTCAAATATATCCGCCTAAAGCCTGTACAGTAGAGCTTCCCTCCTCTTTTCTTTACATAATTCAAAACTTCAAGACATTTCACATGGGAATTCGTCTTAGTCAAGTAATAAATAGTTCTGGGTATTGGACTCTGCAGCTGGCGTTTTAGGAAATATGTTGCTTTTGGCTGGAGGAATGTCCTTTGGCAGTATTGCACATAATGCATCATGTTTTCCTATCGGCTTTGCTTTGAGGGAACCACCTCGTATGATTAACAAGGCTACAGTACATTATGTTCATGGGAACTATTTCTGACTATCCTATTTTAGAGGGTGAAACTGGCGCTGTCTCAGAGGTGTTGGGAGATCTTGCGGCTTTGTTCTCATCTATTTCTTAGATAGGTCTCTCCGTTTAATAAAAGATCATGACTGAGCTCTAGCATGTTATTTCAGTCAGTGGCAAAGCAAATGGTTATGTTAATACACATGCCTGTGGTAGAAAATCATGCTCGTCTTGCATAAATATATCTCTCCCTAGGGGACAATCCACCCAGGCAGCATTTTTTAGAGTTGCCTTCCCATTTGAACTTTTGAAAAAAAAAAAAAAATGGAGGATTTATTCCACTCCTGGTCTGTGTATAGGACATGCTCTCACGCACACTTGCCATACTTCCCCCTCACGTTTTAACTTATGAACCATAACATGGGTCCGTTTACCTCAGAGGGTGAATACTGACACAATAGAGTATGGTTCAATCCAGGCCTTTGGGTCGACATTAACAGAATTCCCACATAAACCATCACACTGCCGCAGTGTATAGTCATTTGTCCTTGCCATCTGGAGGCCAATACAACTGCCCATGTCTCTGCTGCCCCTGTTCAGGTTCTGCTGAAGTTTTTTTGCCTTTTAAGTCTACGAATAATTGGCCACCAGATGGGTAAAACGTGTGTCTGCCTTTAAAAGCTCCCGAGAGATGGGTATTGTTTTGGTTGCGCTAAGTGGGCTAGTTGGAGGTGCACTCAGTTTCTCTCTTGTACAGACAAATTTTTCAGTGCTTGTTTTATCAGAGTTTGTTAAACACTGCTGAAGGATGACTGTGAGGACACAGGCGTAATTGGCCTTGGCATAATTTCACTTCAACCCATTATAATCATTTGTATTCAGGCTAAACAGGCGTCAGTTTGACATACAGCCTGTGACTGAGAATGAGTAAGGAGAGAGGGAGAGAGTGTGTCCATCACTGTGGTAGTTTTTCTTCTTACTTCTGGTTCCCTGTCTGGATGAAGTTTGCTGTCATGACAACCTTCCACCTTTGGGGCGAAAGGGCCAGCACATCACATGGGATCTGTCAAAGTGGCTGCCAATATGTCTGAATTAATAGGTGATCATTATGAAGCAAGACTTTAAAGAAAACAGCCATGTTTTATGCAAAATATTTAAGACATCAAACAGTGTTGCTATTGGCAGGTGGCACCAAAAACTTCAAAAAAGGTGGCCCTTTTTCAAACGCTTAGTCATGTCACTGTTGGAGAAAGGGAGGGCTATGCCATCATATAAAGTTGGAAACTATGAGTTTGTTTGGACAAAAAATACAAATGCCACCCAGTAGTTCAAAAGACACTTGAACTGCCTCTGTGTTGCCTTCACATTTACAGTATAAGTTCATGCTTTGGTGGTCTGGATGAGTGACTGTCAGCTGAAGTCTTCAAATTTCATTTAAATGGTTGCTTAAAACCGAGAGTGTTAGCCTACTGTCTTAATTTCATGACATTTCCATGCTGTGCATCTGCCAGTCGACCACAGTAGCTCACCACTAATTAAACTTAGCTCACCCAAAATGTGCTACTGAATGACACATTGTTATGGTAGAGGAATTAGGTGCGCTTGACATTTAGTCTCAGAAATGTTGGACCAAGTTCTTTTCCATTGTGGCTTGAATGCAAATGTTCAAGATGGTTCTCTGAACTAAATTTCTTTTCCAGTACACCCCTTTAGTCTGTTATTTCACCGAGTCCTGTTGACCTGTTCATGCAGGATTTTGTGTATTAAAAACATAGGCAATATATTGACATATTCACAAATTAACTTGTCAGGCAAGGCCATTATATTGCAATGTGATAATAACTGACTACTGAAGTGGAACTGAACAAATAACCAATGACCACTAAACCTGAACAGCTCCTTAGACCTCACAGAGTCTGTCAGACATCTGCATTTACTTCTCTCCCAATCACAGAGCTTTCCTCTGAAACTAAAATGTGACATTTGATAGGACTGTTTGACATTTCTATGTCGTTGGCAGGCTTTACACTGTTTATACTGAGCGTGTTCTTTGACTGACCTTCAACCTCTCTGGCCACAAGCAGAAAAAAATGACTGACTAAAGGTGAAGAGAGCAATAGAAAGAAACAGATGAACAAAATTAGCAACTGACTCCAGCAGTCTGATCCAATTCATGAGGATTATTTACAACACAAACATACATTTAGATGAACACACACACACGTTTGTCTTAGTATCCTTGTGAGGACCTTCCACTGACATAATTGTTAAAGCTGCTAATTATGCTGCATTCAACTAAAACTCATAACTCAGAATTTCTGAATAGGAAAAACCAAAGAGAACATTGATTTACCTACTGGGGAACTGTTCTCCTCAACTCCGAGTTCAACAAATGACATCAAATCAACATGGCTGCTCACAGCATCAGCAGTAAACAAAGTAGCACTTCTTACCTTTAAATGATTTATACTGTATATACAAGTATTTGCTTTAGATCAGTCAACATACAGACACATTCACCTGTTAAATCTATAACACGGACCATACAGTTCACTGTTTTGAGGAGGAAATAATGTTCCAAAATAAAGCAACCAATATGGACCAATACTTCACACCTAGAAGCAATTCAGAGTGGCCAATGCAGAGTGAGAGATGAGATAAAAACCATATAATTCAACATGTTTATAAACTACAGTAAATGTTTTATTGAAGTCAAATAAATGGGACATAAAATTAATAGATAATAACTGTTATTATTGTATACAATGATTCCTATTTTTGGTTTTGAGAACTAGGGGACAGGAGAAGGAAGTGTAGGGTCTGAAAGAAAGGACAGAAAAGATCGCCAGTTATGCTTCATCCAGTGGAATGAGCCAGTTGCTAAAGGTGATCCTGGATATCATGCGATGGAAAAATGAATCAGAATGCGTTCCAAAATGGTTACCATCCTCTTCTCTGTCACTGCCTCCAGTGAGTTCAGAGTCTGTCCTGTGTTGGTGCTGGGCTTTCTGATCAGATTATTGAAGCTCTTTCTATCCCCAGGATTCATGCTGCACCCCAGTAGACAACAGTATAGAAAAGAAGGCTGGCCACAAAAAAAATGATAAAATAGCCACGCTGAAAGAACTCAGCCTCCTTATGCCTTACTCAGACTTAACAACTTAACATCTCTCTTGGGTGATCCAATCACATCCAAGTGGATGGCTCAGACATATAACTGTTCACACCTGATATTTTCATGTGTCTTGAATGCGTCTCCACTGACCACTTGTGATCACATCCAGTATCTTTAGCTGCCAAATCTGCTGAAAGCAACTCAACATGATTTCAAAAACAGACCCAAAGATGCTAGCCATGTATAGAGATTTCTTTTGACAGCTGTAGCATAGTCATCCTTCAACACTGCCTTTTCCAAACGCTATACACTTTAAAGCCAATCAAGACCATCAGTACAAAACACTCATTACCATTATATTGAGAACATTCCTTTGAGATTCTGGTCCATGTTGACATGACTGAATCAAACAGTTACTAATTGGTGAAGATTTGTCAACTGCACATTCATTCTGTGGTTCTCCTGTTCTACAACATCCCAAAGGTGCTCTGTTGGATTCAGATCTGGTGACTGGGGAGGCCACTGAAATACTGAAATACACTGTCATGTTCATAGCCATTACAATATGGGTAAACTGTGACCATAGAGGGATGCAGCTACCAAATATGAAGGCTAACACCTTTTTCCTCTGAGACCTGTTAAGCCAGCCAACCACATCTTTTTGCACTGCTGCTCATGCTGAATCATAGGACAGCATAGTATATGCGGAGGAAAAAACAGAGCCCCACAATTGGCTAGTGTCACTGTAATTGACAGGGAAGATAGTATGCACGGCCAGTTTTGCTCTCTAGACTCCCGGCCACACACGTCTAGACTCTAGCATTTCTCAAATGTTTTTCTGCTGTACTACTCAGGAGCCAACACTAATTTCTGCCCCCACCACCTCCATGTCATAGCAGAAAGCAAGATTTATCAAACCAGTGGACATTTTTCCAGTCTTCACCTGTCTGGTTTCTGTGAGCCTGTACCCACTGTAGCCTCAGATTCCTGTTCTTGGCTGGCAGGAGTGGCACCCAATGTGGTCTTTTGCTGTTGTAGTTCATCTGCCTCACGGTTCAACATGTCCAGATTGAGGTTGTAAAGAGTGATTATTTGAGTAAATAAGCATCCTTACTGTCAGCTCACACCAGTCTGGCCATCTCCTCTTACCTCTCTTATCAACAAGGCATTTCTGCCCACAGAACTGCTGCTCACTTAATTTTTTTTTTTTTTTTTTGCACCATTCTGTGTAAACTCTAGAAACTGTTGTGTGTGAAAATCCCAGGAGATCAGTAGTTTCTGAAATACTCAAACCAGCCCATCCATGGCACCAACATCCATGCCACAATTAAAGTAACAAAGATCGCACTTTTTCCCCATTCTGATGTCTGATATGAACATTAACTGAACCTCTTGGACCTGTATCTGCATGATTTTATTGCACTGCTGCCACATGATTGACTGATTGGATAAATATACATAATATACATGGATAAATATACATAAATGTGCTGCTGTACAATGAATGCATTGGTGACAAGGCAGTCTTTTGATGTGGTCACATTAGGACGCACTACATATGTAATGTGGCCACATATGTCCCAGACCAGCTCCACAAGTGGTCTGACTGATCTGATCACAAAACACATATGACTCTGTTCACACCTAGAGCCGTCCACTTGTGATCCAATCACCCGAGACGGATGTTAATACCAAGTGTGAACGAGGCTTTAGAAAGAAAAGCCTGCTCTGGCTTTTCCTGTACTTTGCATCCATGTTATCACTCCAGTCTGTCGTTTAGGTTGACCACCTTGTAGCCAAGAATGAATTAAGAAATACATGAACACATTATAAAATAAGTTTCATCACAGTTAATGTTTTTATTGCATCAATTTAAACAGGGTGGGTGATGTGACAAAAATATGTCACACTGCCTGAAGACATTTTTACAGTACAGAATGTGTATCATGATATTTAGGATGTTATGCTCACAACTTGTTTAGATTAAATCCTTTTAACTCTCAAAAGAGGAAGAATGGCTAACAATCTTTTTCCCTTAACATTTAGTTATTTACCGTAAGAAAAGAGGGGATCAAATTCAAATTCAAATTTTATTTGTCACATGCATAACCATCCACAGTACGACTTGCAGTGAAATGCTTTATACAACTGTTCCGACATAAAATAAGAAAATATAGAAAAATATTAAATATAAAGAAAAATATATACATTAGAAAGTACATAAAGAAAAATATAAATAAAAAATATTAAAAATATATACATAAAAATATATGAAGATTTTAAAAAAGTGTATTACAGGAGGGAAATGAATTTATATATAAACTTCAGGGATATGATGTACACTACTGTACTACTAGGAGTTTCATAAACAGGTTCATGCTACTTTAGATAGATACTCATGTAGGATTACATTTGTGAATTTCCCTCTGGGATTAATAAAGTTATCTATCTATCTATCTATCTATCTATCTATCTCCATCCATCCATCCATCCATCCATCCATCTATATGAGAAATGCCTCCTTGGATTTTGCCTGAATTTTAACTTTACTATGCAAGTTCAAAAGAATTTTATTTTAAGAATTTTATTTTAATAAATATTTTAGTTATACACTTTCTATTTTAAAAAAAACCATAAGCACACAACTATAATACCGTGTAATATTATTTTTCCCCGTCGTTCCAACAAAAGCAGGCAAAATCTGAAGACACCTATTTTGGGTCCTAAACGTGGCATCGCTGTACACAAAGATGGCGGATGAATGAAACGTTTGCAGACTTGCGTTGTAACTTTAGTAGAAATGCAAACGTTTGTTAGTGTAAACGTTTATAGTTGATGTAAATTAGTATAGTATTTATGTAAAGGTGTTATATTTGTGAAAATGGCTTCGTGGGCTGGGTTTTCGGAAGAAGAGCTGCGGAGGATACAGCAGAAAGGCGAGGCGAGTGAGTGTGGAAAAGTTTGCTCACGTTGTAACTCCATTTCAGACTTCATTGCCTTGGTGAAAGTTAAAACATGTTTAGACTTTCAAGGTTTATTCTTCAAAATGATGCTTCGCACAGTAACCTGAACGCTCTTTACTGCTCAGATGAGAGTGCAGTCGCTTCAGTTGGCCGCGGCAGGAGATCCGCTCCTACTAACCGGAGCAGGCAGCAGCTGCAGCGGGAGAAGGCGCTTCACATGGCCGCTAAACAGAAAGCGGTTCTCGGGGACTCTGCACTGTCTCCTGAGCAGCAGCTTCAACCCGCTCCAGCACCAGCACCTCCACCAGCTCCATCACCCGCTCCTCCACACCAAACAACTCCAGACAAAGTACCAAAGCAAGAGCTACAACAGGCAGAACCAGGAACTGTCCCTCTCGACTCAGAAGATCCTCCTGCAGCAGTGAAGGAACTGGACAAACAGGAAGTGGAATTGTTAGTAAGTCTAATGCAGGGGTGCTTTGTGCTGATTTGGTTTCCTTGCATGAACACCCCAGATTTTACACTTTGGCTAATTAAGGCAAGACACTACTAACGAATAAGTGTTTTTTTAAACTAATAAATCTCACAATCAATCTTTCAGCCAGTTAAATCCTAATCTTCTTATTAATGTTTCTTGTATTGGAACTTTTTCCCAGAAATGTAGATGTATATATACACATGAGGCATCATCTAGTTAAATATGCATGTATGTGCATACTTAATAAAATAAAAAATCTGCTGATTTGATGCTGTTATCATTAAACATGTATTTCACTGTTAAGACTTTGTATCAACAGAAAGAGTTTTACAGAAAAGATTGGAAAATCTTTTCTTCAAGGTTTAATCAAGAACATACATTATATGGCCACCTGACCATCACACCCATATTTGAGTGTTCCCCAGGTTGTTGCACACAATTGTATAGAATGTCTCTGTATGCTGTAGCATTACAGTTTCCCTTCAAACCTGTTCCAGCATGACAATGCCCCTGTGCACAAAGTGAGCTCCATGAAGACATGGTGTGTGAAGGTTGGAGTGGAAGAACTCGAGTGTCCTGCACAGAGCCCTGACCTCAACCCCACTGAACACCTTTGGGATGAACTGGAACACCGACTGAACCCCAGACCTCCTCACCAACATCAGTGCCTGATCTCACTAATGCTCTTGTAGCTGAATGAACACAAATCCCCACAGCCACGC
>CM040472.1:2454356-2473532 GCA_022758105.1 Pangasianodon gigas | reverse complement strand
GAATAAATCTGAAATGGGATGTTCAATATGCACATATGGGTGTGATGGTCAGGTGTCCACAATCTTTTGGCCATATAGTGTATTTTTGTTTTTTGTTTTTTTTTGTATTTGGAATTTTTTCCAGAAGTTTACATTTATGCATGCATGATTTGGGGTCCCCCAAATAAGTATAAAATGTAATTAATTATCCAAAACAATAACATTTTGGGAGAAATTCCTCATTAATATCCTTCTAAATAGGTATAAGGATGAACATTCATGAACAGAAAATTTCATGTATATAAAGAAACTGATGTTGAGAAAAATGGTTTTAAAAATACAGTGTAGTTTAATGTTGCCACTTCATTACTGGGGTTTATGTGGTTTATAGAGGAAATTAACAAGTATGTCATAATGACACATGTATCAGGAAACAAGCTTTTTAGGGATTTATGATATGACATGAACTTAAAGCCTTCTGCAAATGTTGCTAAGGTTCAGATAATGCTGTGGATGCTTGTGGACACAAACAGTGAAATAAATCGTTCTGTTAAGGTCTTGGTTTATTTTTTTTTATTACTACAGTTTAAGAGAGGTAATTTGGATACATTTGCGATTTGAAAAATGATTGACGTGACCCAAATTATCATTTCTACCTGTAGTGTCTTGCCTTAATAGATGTAGGTGTGCTAGAGCAATGAAATCTGCCAAGTGTGCTGGACTCCGGCTCTGCAGAACCACAGTCAGGCACCTCTGGTCCAGATTTGGCTCAAATCTGGTAGAAGTGATGAAGTACATGCGTCTTTCCTAGCTTATAATAGAATAGATACAGTCCCTGCTATGTTGTCACACAGATGGCACCCGATAACTTGATTCCTTCTAACATGTTTTTAATTCTCTCTAGACGAGAGAAGACCCGTCTGCAGCACCTTCAGTGGGAGCAGCGAATGATGGAAGAGAAGAATAAAAGAACCAAAGCCCTCCTTGCTAAGACCATTGCTGAAAAGTATGAGTAATCCCTTAAAGGTCTTTCTTTGTGAATATTATCCAGTGTCCTCAGTGTGCTGGAATGTGCATATTTTAAAAATGGAACATGTTTCTACAGATCTAAGCAGACGCAAGCTGAAGCAGTAAAATTGAAGAAAATCCAAAAGGAGCTCCAGGCTCTGGATGATTCTGTGTCCAGTGATATCAGTATCCTCAGGAGCCTGATCGAGCAGGCCAGCCTGGAGTATTCCACAGCATGGTAACAAAGTCCTGTTTAATTCAGGGCTTCAGCCGTGACTCAGTGTTACTAATGCGGAGAAATAAATGCAGAGAAATGAAGGGTTTGTGAGGACATAGTGGTTTAAATGTTTGATATAATTTTACAGTTTTCCTAAGTGGAACTAGATTAAATTAGAGTGGTTTGCAGCCAGGTGATACCAGTGGTTGATACTAGTCTGCACACTCACATGCACACAGAGACACACACACACACACACTGGCTCAGCTATGTTGTGGGGGCTTTTTGTTGGACACACAGAAGGAAGCATAAGCGCAGTGCACTTTTAGATTATTCAGTTAATTGAAAATATACTCGAAACAATCTCAATTTTAAGGCGTCAGTATTTACACCACTAGTTAAATCAGCACAATTAATTTACATTATATACATTTTCTTAGTTGAAACAATGTGCAGTGAAGGAAAACAGGCTTGGTATTAGGAAATACTAACACTTTATTTATTTTTTTAAAAAAAAATTTTCCACAAATAATACTGTACTATATTATCCTGCTCATAAATGGTTTCATTCATGGTTTCAGTGGGCTCATAGATTTGTACATTTGCATGTACATTTTACAGTATAGACAACTGCAAATTGAATGCAAATAAGAATCGAAATACTCACTATTTAACAGCATTTGATTTGAAAGGCACAAGTAAGACCTTTGTCTTTTTACTATCAGTTTATCTCACTGAAATCCCACCCACTAGAGCATCTGAATACTTTATTTAGCCCATGAAGGTGCAAAACTCATTGAGGGACCGTTGATTAAATCATTTACTGTCTTCACACGTGCTCCGGTTTTTACTCTACCTGAAAGAGAAGCACGTTTGGATCAGCTTCATCTTGTTCTTTATATACGAAAGGCTAAGAAAAGCACAAAGTAATTTGAAGTATGGACCATTTTTGATAAAGGGACTGGTGGTAGTATTAAGTCACATTTTGATAAATCTTGAAGATGAATCACTCATTAGGGGGCTACAATTGAACACTGATGAGTAGTAAAATGTTTTCAGTATTATAACTTAAGCTCTGTAGCCTTGATTAACTCAAACACCTGGACCTGAGAAAAACAAACCCTTATTTATGGTGATGTCATCTCCCAAAGTCTCCATTATTAAACAACATTGACGTTCACTGAAGTTCTTTTTTTAATGTTCTTTTCATGCTTTTCGTTCAGGAAGCGCTTGGAAAAGGCAGAAGCCGAGTACGTGGCAGCCAAGCTAGACCTGCACAAGAAGACGGAGGCTAAGGAGCAGCTAACCGAGCACCTCTGCGCCATCATCCAGCAGAACGAGCTGCGCAAGGCGCGCAAGCTGGAGGAGCTGATGCTGCAGCTCGAGCTCAACACAGAGCAGGCGTCCGAGGGAGCGCAGGAGGAGGGGTGTGGGGAGAGAGAAGGCCCCGCCCATTCTGCAACAGTCAACGAAACTAACGTGAAAAGTGACGGCCAACTTCACACAGACTGCACAGATATTAGCAAGGAGAGTGCCGTGACTGTAGCAAAGACAAGTGAAGGTCAGGAGAAGAAACTGCTCACAGCTACTGTGAGTGGTGACGGCTAGTTCCTCGTCCTTTATTACACATACACAGTATGGAGCTACTTCCATGTGTAGATGACCCAGTACGCTAACAGATAATCCCCTAATAAAATTGCCTTATTAGTATTAATAATAGTAGTAGTAGTTCTAGTATTATTTATTATGGTGGAGGGAGTATGAAGAAACTGGGCTACAGCTTAAGGCTTCAACAAAATAGTTAATATGTTCTTTAAATCAAAAGTGTTTTTATTCGCATTAAGTTTTGATCAAGTGCTCACCTAAAGAGTTTTCATTGCTATATACAGCTTCGATGTTTCTGCAAATCCCAATCTTTGTTAAAACTTGTGTAACACTATGCTCTATATTCTATATCGAACTTTTATTATTGAGCAATTTCATGGACACTATGCAGAAATGTGAAAGTTGCAAGTGGCAAGACTGTGTAAAACCGTGCGAAAAACCGATATCTATGAGGTTATATCATGCAAAGCCATGATTATTGCATGAAGAGCCAACAGCCATGGCATATTCATGTGCAGTTTTTTTTCCCTTCCTTATGAATTATTCAGGAAAGAGAATAGACTGGGCAAAGTGTTTAACTCGTCGTAAGGTGATATGTTATAATTTATGGAGATTATTCGCCCTGGTTGCACAAGAGTGACTTTAGAGTTGTCGTATTTTAACCCACAGTTTGACAGAAGGTTCTTCGGTCAAAATCTTGAACATTATTAATTTTTCATTAAGGTGGAGAGCCGAGTGTATTGCAATGGATTTTGTATGTTATGAACCGATGGGGAAACTTGATTTTTTTTTTCTGTCATTTTTGTTTTCTGTTTATCAAATAATGACACTATGTTTAACATTATGTTTTCAGAGACTTGATACATATTCAGACTATATTTTTACATATTTGATACATGTAAATAAAAAAAAATATTTACTTGTTTCAATTCATTGCCTTTTTTTTTTTTTTTTTTTTTTTTTTTTATAAAGGCCACTGATTTAAGCAGCTGTGTTTTGTAGTGACGGGAAATTGGTGTGTTGTGTGTTGAGGATTTTGGAGGACAGCGGTTACTGTTTTTTTTTTTTGTTTGTTTGTTTTTTGTTTTTTTTTTAAAAACACACGTTCCTACTCTTTATCCACTCTAAGAACTTTTTAACAAGGGTCACATCTGGACAACTGTACAGGGAAGACCATAAATTTAGTTTATTTAATGAGTCTATCAGTGAGCACATATAGAGGTTGATGAGCATCTGTGGCTGAATTACAGAATTATGACCATCACATTACAGTCACGTTACTTCTGGTCTTTAAACTGTTTTCATGCGCTCGTCTTTGCTAAGACAGTAACTCCAGTGTGTGCTGGTGCACGAGAGTGAAGGTGTGTGCCACCTGAGCCTGTATATGTATGTAATGCCAATATACGGTGCCTTTACTGAACATTTTGGCTTAATGCCCATTAACAAAGTATGCTGGCTTGGGTCGGGCTAAAAGACGATATAATATCAGTATCAATGTATAAATGTCACAATATCTTTTTATTAAATTTATTTAGTTTTTAAAATAATTGCAACTTGACTTGATAATATTTTATACTTCATCTTTAATATTATTATTATTATTATTAATAATAATAATTTTTTTTATTTTTCACCTTTTCTGTGTTTATTTATTTATTTAGCATTAAAATGTTAATTTTTTTAAATATAAAAAATAAAACCAAATTTATTTTTGTTGATGGTTTTTTTTTTTTTTTTTTTTTTTTTTTTTTTTTTTTTTTTTTTTTTTTTTTTTTTTTTTTTTTTTTTTTTTTTTTTTTTTTTTTTTTTTTTTTTTTTTTTTTTTTTTTTTTTTTTTTTTTTTTAAAGCAATGCTACTGTATTGCTGGCAATTTATTCACAAGCCTATATATCATGGTACATAGTGTGTATCGTAGAATCCTCTCACCCGCCCCTAATATTGCCAGTATTTTCTGGCATTTTGCATGTACAGACAATGAATGGTCTAAAACCATCATCCTGCCAAAGTTAATTCCTAAAAACCAAAGTTCTTGTGGAAACAAGTCAGGAAAGGAATTCCAAGGCAGTCAGTATTGTTAGTAAGGGTAAGGGAAAATGGGACCTGAAATCTTTTCAGTGAACAGGCACCTTCAGTGTTTTCCCTCTGACAGTAACGCACTGTTCAGTGTTTGTGCACTTTTTTACCTAATGTTCTCACAATGGGTGCATGTGTTTCTAAAACACTGTGCACTTATATGAGCTTTTTGTTCTGTACTTCTGCCCAAGCTCCTTTTTTTCTGACGTGATTGTGTTGTCTTAATATTCCTCATCTGCTTCTTTTAAGCGGTAATTGCTGCTTTTGTTGCTTTTTTGTTCAAATTAAGACAGCAAACTATCTCACATTGTAAGCATTCACCTTGTATATTATCAGCCCTCATGCTGCATGTTAAATAGTCTGCATTAATAATGTATTTTATCATAAAACAATCTAGACATTGTTTTGTGGTGGAAATCTATGGTCAGACCTCCTGGTCCTCCTGGGTGTATAATGCAATGCCATTATCTGTAGTCTATCTGAATCTGTTTAGTGCTCAGAATATTTGGATTTAAACAGGAAGTGGTCATGGTCTAGAGAGGAAGTTTGTTTATGTGAAGCCTATCACTATACCCCTAGAAACACACACACACACACACACACACACAAATTAAAAAACCCAAACAGGACTGCTTGGAATAAGATGTCAAATTTTCATTCACAATTTATACCAACAAATAGCAATTTGCAGAACATAACTTTCAGCTCCTGAACTTCATGATGAACTACAGTAAACAGCAACATCCTTTCCTAATCAAGAAACTTTTGTCTCTATTGTGCATTTCAGGTCAGTTTGTGTAGATATATGGGTTTATTTTAGAGGCAAGTAAGGCAAACCACAGACAAAAAAGAGATTAAAAAAAAAAAAGATTTTTGTGACTCCTATTCATAAATGAATGTTGTCTTTGTCCTGCAAGCTTCATACTCACGAGTATAAAGTATGAAAGTAAAAATCTCCTTTTTTGTATCCTGTGGGATTCCAGTCCCAATACACACCTCTAGTCTCAAACAGATGCCCTGTGAACATTTCTGGCAAGTTTTCTAAAAAAATGAATATTTGTATTCATATCTGTATTTCTATTAATTTAGAATACATTGTCTGTTCAATCTAAATAATGGGCCTCATTTATAAAGCTGGATATAAACAGATTTATTCATAAAAATCTGTTATCTATGATATCTATGATATTCATTTGCATGAGTGTTTACACAGGAAATTTGGTGTTCATGAAAATCCTGAAAATTTGGGAAAATGTCTGTATCCTACTCGTGCTCCTGAGTGTGTCAATTTACACATAACAAAACTAACTAATGTAATCATCGACTTCAAATTGTAATTTGCATGGATTGCTGCACTTTTATAAATTTAAGAGTTTAAATTGCTTATTTTTATTACGTTCACAGCATTTAGCAGACGCCCTTATCCAGAGCGACTTACAGAAGTGCTTAAGAGTCTCTATCACAAACACATCCTCCTGCTAGTTCACTAGGTCAGGGACTAAGAGTAGCATCAAGAGATTTTTGTGAAAACCAGTTGTTTTCACTCAATGTGAAATTACAAAGTCATTTTCATTCACTCTCATGTTCAAAAGTAATTATCATACAGCTGTCATCAATGAAATTATTCTGATTAACCTCAAATAAAGACCAGCTGTTTCGGTAGGATTTTCTTCACATCTTCTTGGTTTCATCTGACTTCTGAAGCCATGGTCTGCAAAAGAGCTTACAAAGCTTGTACAGGGTCTCACTGTCGAAAGGAATCGATCAGGAGAGGGATATGAAAGAATTTTCAAAACATTAGATGTACCATGGAACACTGTGAAGGCCATCATCAACAAGTGGAGAAAAAGGAGCACCACAGTGACATCACCAAGAACAGGACGTCCCTCCAAACTTTATAAAACGACAAGACAAATACTTACCAGGGAGGCTACCAAGAGACCTACGGCAACATTAAAGTAGCAGGAATATCTGACAAGTACTGATTACTCTCTGCATGTGACAACAATCTCTCGTATTCTTCACATTTCTGGGCTATGGGGTAGGGTGGCTAGACGGAAGCCCTTTCTCACAAAAAACCAAAAATCCAAGCTCAACTAAATCACCTCGAACCATGTGGCAAAATTTGTTATGGTCTAATGAGACCAATTCCAAAAGGTATAATAATTCCATAATTCCAAAAGGTATGTTTGGTGCAAAAAAAAAGCACATCTCCAAAAGAACACCATAGCCAAGGTGAAGCATGGTGCATCATGTTTTAAGGCTGCTTTTCTTCAGCCAGAACTGGGGCTTTTTATCGAGGTGAAGGGACTCATGAATAGCTATAAATACTAGTGGATTTTAGTGCAAAACCTGGGTGAAAAAAATTGGGTGACCTGAAGCGGGCTGTGCACAGGAGATGCCTTTACAATTTCATGGCTCTAGAATGTTTCTGCAAGAAAGAGTGAGAAAATATTGCCAAGTCAAGACGTGACATGCTGATAGACTCTCAGCCAAAAAGACTGAGTGGTGTAATAAAATCAAAAGTTGCTTCAACAATTTATTAGTTTAGGGGCGTGCACACTTATGCAACCAGGTTATTGTAAGTTTTTTATATTTCCTATTTTCCCCTAAAATGTTTCTGATTGTTTTTCACTTTATTGTTATACATTGTAATTTCACATTGAGGGTGGAAAAAGTTCTGACATGATTTATCTTGGTTTCATTTTTTTTTACATCACAAAAACCTGCCATTTTAACAGGGGTGTGTAGACTTTTTAGATCCACTGCAAGACAAATAAAACATCTCTCAATTATGACAAAAGAAATGGCGCTGTATTAGCAGAGGACAGGCTGGTCTGTTTGGACAAAGCTGTAAGCTGTAAACAAATGCCTCAGCTTTAGCGCTTGCCTATTATTATTAATGTTATATATTAATAAATATTTTTATTGGCATAGAAGTGAGTCAAAATAGCTTCTAATTCTGTCTTTCAGCCTTTACCCTAATTGTTCATTTCGTGCTCCCAGCTGTCTGTGCACGTGACCTTTTATGGAGTTTAGTGGGCGTCACTACATGCAAATGAGCTGTGTCAGGAACACGCTTTGCACTTTATTGGTGATCAACATACACATGCGAGTACACAGAAAAGTTCTGAAACTTTGGCAAATTCGTCTGAAAATTTTAGTTTGGTTTGGCTTACGCAAACATTTACACACAACTTTACTAAAAGATTAATAAATAAGGCCCAATGTATTTATATTTGGTTACATCCCTAGTGTGCACTCAGTGGCAGGTAATTATGGTTTAAGATAACATGCACTTTAAATATCTTCGGTTTCACTGACATTAACTGCTGTTTGTGATGTTTCACCCACTGTTCCATTGTGGTTACTGAGCGAGAGAGAGAGAGAGAGAGAGAGAGAGAGAGAGCGAGCGATTATATTCTCCAGCCAAAAGAGGTTTTTTTCTATGCACCATCATCCAGCCTGCCTCTGCTCTCAAAAAGATTCAGTTAATGTTCACATCAAACATCATAATGGGGGAAAAGTGTGATCTCTGTGACTTTAACCGTGGCACGGTTGTTGGTTTCAGATGGGCTGGTTTGTGTATTTTAGAAACAGCTGATCTCCTGGGATTTTCACACAGAACAGTCTCTAGAGTTTACACAGAATGGTGTGAAAAACAAAAAACATCCTGTGAGCAGAGGGTCCGCAGGCTGAAACACCTCATTGATGAGAGAGATCAGAGGAGAATGACCATTCTGAGCTGACAAGAAGTCTAGAAGAAGTAACTCAAATAATCACTCTTTACAACCATGATGAGCAGAAAAGTCAGCCAAGAACAGGACTCTGAGGCTATCATGGGCACAGACTCACAGATACTGGACATGCTGAAATGCTTTTCTGCTCACCACAGTTGTAAAGAGTGATTATATGAGTTACTTCCTGGCAGCTCAAACCAATCGGTCTGTGCCCACATTCTGGTTCTTAACTGACAGGAGTGAAACCTGATGTGGTCTTCTGCTGTTGAAGCTCATCCACCTCAAGGTTTGATGTGTTGTGCATTCTTAGTTACTTTTCTGCTCATCACAGTTGTAAAGAGTGCTTCTTTGTGTTACTATAGACTTCCTGTCAGCTCAGACCAGTCTGCTCATTCTCCTCTGAACTGTCTTATCAACAAGGCTTTTCCACCCACAGAACTGTCACTGTCTCACCTGATGGTTTTTTTTTTTTTTGCACCATTCTGTGTAAACTCTAGAGACTGTTGTGTGTGAAATTCCCAGGAGATCAGCAGTTTCTGAAATACTCAAACCAACCCATCTGGCACATACAACCATGCCATGATCAAAGTCACAGAGATCACACTTCTGATGTTTGATGTGAACATTAACTGAAGCTCTTGACCTGTATTTGCATGATTTTATGCATTGTGCTGCTGCCACATGATTGACTGATTAGATAACTGCATAAATGAGCAGGTGTACAGGTGTTCCTATTAAAGTGCACAGTGAATGTACATAAGACATATGTACATTGTATATACAACAGTACCCAGATTATCCATGGATGTACAATGTATATACAGATAATATACAGATATATAAGGATAACCTAGAATATATACTGTGAATCATTCAATTATATAGAGATAATACAGAATTTCAGTATAGAATAGAATTAGCAAGATGATAACAGGCAGTGAAACATCAGTGTCCTAAAGGTTCAAAAAGGTAATGGTTGTGGTTTATCCAGCTCACTCCTAAAGACATGTGTAGCTCCAACATTGCATAGACGGAAGTAACCAGTCTAACTGAAATGAAGGCTGTTGAGATTTCTGCTTTGTACTTTATTTTGCATTTCCTCAGACCAACAGTCTCCTTAACACTACTCAGTATTTGCCACAGTCTCCTTTTTTCATTATATAGAGTGAATGAGTTGGAATATGTGAAAGACGTAGTGTGAAAATAGTAGGTAAACATGTTTCCTAATTGTCTAAAAGTTTATAGTAAATCATTTAAACATTTAAAGGGAGCATAGAACATGGATTATTCTAGGTCTCAAAAGAATGTAATTTGAATTTACATATGCAATATGTACAAATGATGATGGCTGGATTATGAAAATCAGCAAAATAATCCTGCTGTGTCCATTTGTAATATTATTTCCCTTCTTTGCCAGATGTTCATGAAGAGTCAACTCAGTGATTCAAATGCCCACTGTAACCTCAGGTTCATATTCTTGGCCTCAATGTTTGACGTGTTGTGCATTCTGAGATGCTTTTCTGCTCACCACAGTTTTAAAGAGTGGTTATTTGAGTTATTGTACACATCCTGTAAGGTCAAATCAGTCTGGCCATTCTCTTCTGACCTCTCTCATCATGTAGGCATGTCTACCTGCAGAACTGTCACTCACTGGATGTTTTTTGTTTTCCACACTGTTCTGTGTAATCTCTAGAGACTGTTGTGCATGAAAATCCCAGTGTCTATAATTCTCAAACCAGTATACAGGCTGGAGTAGATTACCCTCTGTTTTCACTCTGTTTTCACTCTGAGTGAGGTTATGCTTCGCAAAGCAAAGGGTAGCAAAGCCTTCCAGGCAACTTCTGGTCAGGGCTTCTGTTCTGTATAGCATATAGCAGGGTTTCTGAAAGGAGCTAGGCGCCCTCAATCAGTCACACGCCCCATCAGTCACACATGGGAACTCCCCCTTGTGTTGGAGTCCCTTCATACCCCTCATCTGGACCCATTTGCAGGGCTGGGGAACTGCATGCCTTGGCAATATGCTCACCCTGTATGTATGCACTGATGACCGAATGGTTCTGGAGTGACCTTCTGACCAAACTCAGGTTTCCTACCAAAGGTTATGTGTCTCATACCTTAGAACCTGGTGATTGACGTCGCACTGCGCTACAAGAGTAAATCTGCAGAGTGTTCCCTACCTTGTCCAGGACATACCTAACAGTGCTGTTTGAGCCAAACAATAGCTATTTGGTCATAGAATCAACTATTCATGTGCCACAATGTCTGTCTATGCAGAGTTTTGGGCCACCAGGTGAGGGGTCATCACCACAGCGTGCAAACAGACTGGAAGCCTGTACGATCATTATGTGCCACTGCACAGGGTGTATTTCCTCCTCACTGGCTCTACTGAGTGCAGCGATCATATCTGAACTCCCTTCAAATTAGTCTGAGGGTCAGTTTGTTCCATGTGACCTGCTGGTATAAGTTATTCAAACGCCACTCCTGGCAGTTAGGCGGGGTCAAATAGAATGTGGGGTTATGTATGTGACCATGTTCTATAAACTCCGCAGGGTTCCCCAGCACTCTCCAGAATCTGAGCTGAATTTGGTGAGAAGATGTGAAAGGGAATGGTGTCCATTAAAGATGGCATTTTATAATTTCATATGGTCACCATGTGACTTTGTGTTAAAGGTCTCAACATGTGTGCACAAGAAGGGATCCATCTGATAAAACCGAGTTCCTAGGACAAGCTTAACATATGTAACCTAATGTTTGTTGTTTATAAGTGAATCTGCTGCAATCTTGTTTGTTTTTGCCTTTAAATGCATCATCTGAAATTTAAAGAGTGCTTAGAACTGTATATTTGGCAACTATGTTATTGTTGATAGCCCCAGCCTGCAGCCCACCACAACAAGCCATGAAATGAGAAACACCTCTTCATTTCTGTTTGTGTAAGCAGACCCAAAGAAAAATTAATTCTTGTACTAACAGAAAGATCAAAGCCGAGACTAGGAGTTAGTGACTGCCAGCAACAGCTTAACTCCAGCTGCTCACATTGTAGACCAACATTGCGGTAGCATACCCCTCAGAAGCATACCCCTCAGAAGTGGTGGATTTTGCTAAATATATAGCATGGTGCAATCTCTTTAGTACTGGTCTCTCCCACTTTAGTGATCATCCTGAAAGCTACAGGGCATGGAGGTCACAATCAGAGCCTTAGACTTCATCCCCAGCAAAGAGGTAAATTCAAATAGTTATCAATCATTGTTCAAATGGCTTGGCAAAGAATCATCTGTAAAGTGCCTCAGAGCAGTCCACATAGACCTCCTGAGAGATCTTTGGAAATGGTCATTGAAGTTGAAAGTTGAAGAGTGCAAGAGGCTAGACAACTTACGTAAAGTCTCCATTAATGTTTTAAGCCGAGAAAGCTTGGAGATCTCTTGATTGAGTTGGAGTCTGCAAAAGAAAATGACTACATCCATGTAAGTTTACATGTAGGTGGCCTACTTAGACATTTCCCCTTGGTAATGGCCCCATAGTAGAGAAACTACCATGAGGTTTACTGGAGAAGTAGACTATTTAGGGATCAATGTTCAAAGAGGAATACAATGTATAATATGCCCCCTTTTGCTTTTTTACTCAGTTCATCTACTATCAAGTGAAAATGAGAAATGACCTTCAATCTACCAAGCAATAATGGCTTTGAGAATCATGCTGAGAATTTTCCACACAATCTCTCAAACATCAGGATGCATGTGTCAGTACACAAAACCCGACATGTCTTTGTCTGTACATCATAACACAAGTACTATAGCTCTTCAATATACACTATATGACCAAAAGTCATGTGGACACCTGACCATCACACCCATACATGAGCATTTCCCAAACTGCTGCCACAAAGTTGGAAGCATAGAATTGTCTAGAATGGCTTTGTATGCTGTAGCATTAAGATTTCCCTTTACTGGAACTAAGAGGCCCAAACCTGTTGACAGTAGCCAGCATGACAATGCCCCTGTGCACAAAGCAAGGTCCATGATGATATGGTTTGCCAAGGTTGATGTGGAAGAACTTAAGTGGCCTGTATAGAGCCCTGACCTCAACCTCACTAAACACCTTTGGGATGAATTGAAATGCTGACAGCGTACCAGGCCTTCTTGCCCAACATCAGTGCCTGACTTCACTACTGCTCTCGTAGCTGAATGAGCACAAATTCCCACAGCCACACTCCAAAATCTAGTGGAAAGCCTTCCCAGAAGAGTGGAGGTTATATAACAGCAAAAGGGGACTAAATCTGGAATGAGATGTTGAAAAAGCACATATGGATGTGATCAGGTGTTCACATACTTTTGGCCATATAATGTATGATCCAGCTAAACACTGTACCATTCACAACAAGCCTCATCGCCTGAGAACATGCTGTAGCTTTAGAGTTAAAAACTACTGAAGACAAGAAAGCATAACTTAAAGAGAGAGGACTATGCTTCAGATGCTCTGTGTCCTCTTCACATTGCTTACAATTGCAAAGCCACACTGAAGTGCACTAAGTATAACAGCCATAGATACAGTACAGCCTTGCATCCTGGCCCCCCACTGAAGGCATGCAAACCCCTAACAGTGCATGGCCGGGAGGAGGAAGATCACACTTCATCAATGCCAGCAGTGAGCTCTCTGTGCACTTAGGTTTGTGGCAAAGGCTTTCAGTGAAGTCCTGCTCCAAAGTATGCCTTGTAAAAGTCTATCCAAAAGAGCAACCCGAACGCACCATCAAGATGTATGCTATGCTGGATGACCAGAGCAACAGATTTTTGGGCAGGTCAGAATTATTTGATTTATCTAGCATCCATGGCAGTGAATATGTGCCGAGAACCTGTGCTGGAGTGATGGAACTTCAGGCAAAAGAGCAGTTGGCTATCTGATCGAAAGCTTAAATGGTGAAGTCAGCCTAGCATTCCTAATGCTGATCAAGTATAATGAAATACTAGATGAAATTCCAAACCCAGAAGAAGCTCCACACCATTCTCAATAAGTGCATTGCACTGGAGATCCCAGCATTAGAACCTGGTGCCTACATCCTTCTTCTTCTTCTGGGTAGGGTCATTCTTAGTGTTCATAAGGTGTTTCCATCACTCCAACACAGGTTCTCGGCACATATGAAATGAACATCTCTATTCCTCCAACTCAAGGAATACAGAAGGACTGGCTTTTTTTTATTGTTACCACTGTGTAGTAAAAAGATATAATTGCTTTTTTTAGGAAACAGACTGATGCACTAATATGCACTTACAACATCAACATAAAGTGTAAACTTGCAAACTTTTTTTTTTTCTTAAAGCAATATTAGCAAATGCTTTGTCTTAAACTGATAAAACATGGATTAACAGTAGAAAGCAGGACCAGCTTTGCTCCTATCCATTAACTAAACACTGACTTTAAATGCACAGTATGGTGAATATACATTTTAAATGTAATTAGGTTTTGAGTAATTATGAGCTGCCATGTCATCTTTGAGAAAATATTCTAATAAACTAATATTAACCAATAGTTCTACCTCTTTTCCTTTTAGTTTTAATTTTCTCTAATATTTAGCTGTCTCCGATATTTGTTTTCCATAATGTAAATTCATATGTATATCTGTATATTCTGTACGTATACTATATACTCTCACTGTCCACATTATTAAGAACACCTATACACCTGCATAATCATACAATTATCTAATCAGCCAATCATGTGGCAGCAGCACTATGCATAAAATCATGCAGATACAGGTCAGGAGCTTTAGTTGATGTTCACATCAAACATCAGAATGGGGAAAAACTGTGTTCTCAGTGATCATGGCATTGTTGTTGGTGCTGGTTTGAGTATTTTAGAAACTGCTGATTATCACACACAACAGTCTCTAGTTTACACAGAGTGGTGCGAAAAACAAAAACCATCCAGTGAGTGGTAGTCCTGTGAGTGGAAACGGCTTGTTGATGAGAGAGGCTAGGTACAGTCATGGGGAAAAGAAAGTACACCCTCCTTCCATTACGTTTTTATTTATTAGGGCCTAAATAACAATTGTGTGGTCCTCACCGACTTCCATAAACAAACAAATAACCTCAGGTGATAACAGAAAACACAAGAGATATCAATAGTCATTTTTCCTGAAAAGTAAACCAACATTCAGAAACCAGGTGGGAAAAAATATGTACACCCTTCCTACTTCCACAATCATTAGGAGAGTAATTAGCAGCCAGGTGTTTACTAATGAAATGCACAAGATTAGTTCATCATCAGGAAGTGTGACTAGTGTGGCAGTTTGGTTTTCTGGAGCACTCAGGTGTGTGTCTATATCATGCCAAGAAGAATGGACATCAGCCATGACCTCAGAGAAGCAACTGTTGCTGCTCATCAATCTGGGAAGAGTTAGGTAGGTTTGCGTAACAAAAGCAGCTACAGTACATATAAGACTGCTCAAAATTCACCCAAAAAAGTGCTAAAACTATGCAGGTTCCTTAATAGCTAATTCCCTTAATAGCTCATTTTAATGTCCTAAAATGGTGTCTTATTATTACATCCTGTATATTGTCATAAATAAAGTATGACAATGAGTAGGGGTGAGCTTCTCAAAAGTTAAGATCATAGTTAAGTTAAGATCATCTTACCTGGGAGAGAGAGTGTTCACTGTGATGCGTTGCTTTTGGGGAAACTTGGCCTACATCTAGACCCCATTCTTGTACGTCACTGTAAAGTGGGGAAAAATGTAAATGGAATTGCAGAAACATTTTTTTGACCAAGTAGGAGTGTGAAGATGAAAAAGTGCAACATCACGTGGAAGGATTGCTCTTTCTTTTTCAGTGTTGCAGGAACATACCAGTTTAGACACTGGAAATAAATGTTATTATGCTTTTCTGTGCATAACAGTGTATAATGGCTTCCAAGACTGAAATGCAAATGCACAAATACATATTTTGCAATTTAATTTGAGTTATGTTTTAAAATATACACACTCGGAAAGGAAATTCAATTGCAAATATTACATGTTTGAATTGAAATCTTCTAATTAGCATTTGAATAAAATCTGTAAAATGCTGTCTAAAGAACTGTGCAGTTGCAAAATGCCAGAAGCCAGAAGCCATTTACTGGTTCTGTTTCTTTGTCCAGCTAAAATGATTCAGACCTTCAGTGCATGTACATTTATATTACCTGTGATATGAAGAAGATTATGACATCAGTTCAACATAAAGAGCTGCATCTCCCCATCAACTTTGCACTGGATTGCAGGCAGTGGTATCTGTGTATTGTAGCAGCCAGCAGCAGCTAATGTAGCATTTAGATTTTCCTTATCTACATGCGTAGCAGATTAGAAATCTTGTGAAGAGAAATGCTAATGTCTTACAGTAATATCTAATCACTCATTGTGTATCAGGCAGCGCAGGATTCCTTCATGGTTGAATAGTGACATAACAAGCACTAGAAATAAGTTGTGGCAAATGATGCATGTAGTCTCAGATCACACCGTGTCTGGAAAACAAATTATATTAGATTAGGTTAAAGAAATAATTCACCCATGTTAACATTAGGCAAGTTATAATATCTACCATGATTCTGACTTGTTAAACATTGCAGTGGCCCACAAAAACAGGTCATAATGTTCTCATATTAGTATGATAGCCTGAAATACTTCCACCATACCAACCAACACAACATTACTTAATTATGCCTATAATACATTTACATTATACAACAGCCAACAGTGTTCAAGATACGCTACACACCACTGCTGATTGGAGATCAAGCCTCACACCCAGGGACATTACATATAGGTTATTGAGAGAATTTCATTGGATGAACACAACACAAGTACAGGTTCAGTCATCAAAAAATTTTATTGTTTTCCCTGCACTTTAAAAATGTACATGAAAACATACTGGTTTTTAGAAGAGCATAAAGTTATTATTATTTTTTTAAACAAATGAACGCCAATATTTTACTGAATAAAAGTTTCTTTGTATGTCCACATACAGGATTCTGACATCTTTCAATCCGGTTAGTTCTGTGACATGAACAATGTTCTCTCTCCACATCTTGGCTTTTAAAGGGACAGTCCATGCTGAATTGCATTAAATATGTTGATATTGAAATATCTGAGATGAGCTTAGTGATTCTGCTGCTAGTTTGTTGCTTGGTGCGGTATTTTTGTTATTCCTGTGAAAAGCTGTTGTTGTCCGCCATGAGGACGTCGGTGGTGGACATTGCGTCGTTACAATGGTGTTTAATAGGAGAAAAAAACCTCAGTGACCTCAGACATAAGGGATAATCTTCAGGTTCTGCTGTTAGCTACTAAAAACAAAGCGCAAGCACTTTTCTCAGCAACATTTAGTGTTTATTAATGAGAAATCCAATGTACTATAGAAGCAGTGGAGACAGCAAACGTTGATTTTAAAGTTCCAGAGTAAAATACAGCTGAGTTATGGCAAAGACTCGACTCATGATGGTGCTGATGGTGGTATTAGCATGAGAGTTGAAACTTTGGTACCTCATCTGTATGAGCAGAGTGAACAGATCAGGAGTAAATCACTCTCTTGAGCTTTAGAGAGCAAATTTCCACCGGCGTCCCTACCACCAGGGAGTCGAGTGGCATTGGAGGTAATGTAGGAAACCGTTAGACAAAGTTAAAATAGACCAACGCATTGATGAAAGAGGTTTAAAGTTAAAAAGTTCAATCAGAATTTCATTATAAATTAAATCTTACATGTCACTGAAGATCATATTAATTATAAACATTAATATGCATGTTGTTCAGGGTTTAGGTTTCTTATAATACTCTCCATAATACTATATGTATTAAGTAACCATGATCTCTTATCCGCCTCGGTGGACATTACCGAAAAACTCCACTTTGCTGTTTCATATGCATTACATTAACGCACACAACTCAGACTGCTATACTGCACCTTCTTACTTCAAACTGTGAGCATTTGCACTGGCCCACTTTTGCACATCCTGCACTAATGTACAGTTAATGTCTCTATTTTTATTTTTATTTTCCTACATTTTTTTTATGTTTATATTTATGCTCATGATTATCATAGCTTTATAGTTTCTTTACATTTATGCTTCTCACTTCATAACTTTCACTTTTCTCTTTTACTTTCTTATCTTACCTTACAATGTTTACCTGATTGATATTATTTTTATTTCTTGTATTTTACTGTTATTACTAAGCACCAGTACACCAAGACAAATTCCTTGTACATGTAAAACCCATGGTACTTGGCAGTAAAGGTGATTCTGATTCTGGGTAAGTAGTTAATAGGTATGTAATAAGTAAGGAGTTTGTTGTGCTGTTTCCTATTCAGCCATAATCAGTAGGCCATATCATATTGACAAAAAATGATTCAGGTTATCTTCTCTCAGATCTTCCACCAGTGAGCAACTTTGAATCTAAAAGCATTAATAGACAGTCCTTACTCATGTTTTGCCTGAGCTGCCACAATTGTATCTGAAAGGACAGTAAAATATACCTTGTGTAGCGAACTAATAAATCATAAAGCACTATAGCTTAACGTACAAGACAAATAACACAGCATATGCTTTATTAATGTTAGTTCAGCTGGCTCAGATCCAGAATTTATCAGTGTGATGGGGACAGCGTTGTACGGTAGCCCATTTCTGCCTCTTAAAAAATCATGTGTATTGTCTATTTAATATGAGATACTAAGTTACAATTATGATATACCAAGTCCTAATTTCGAGGTACTTAGTCATAACTGAGACATTAAGTCTTAATTATGAGATAACAAGATATAGATAACAAGATAAAGATGACAGTATCTCATAATGATGACTTTGTATATAAAAATTATGACTCAGTTTCTCATAATGATTAGTTAGTATCTTGAAATTATGACTTGGTATCTTCGAATTATAAGACAATACACAGAAATATTTTTAAGTGGCTTTAATGGGCTTCGAGAGCGTGGCGAGTTGTTCATAACACCTAAGATGTACAGCAATATATTTCCAGATGTTCAGCTCTTTTCCATATCTCTTGTTATGTGTTAAGGAGATAACGCTGATCAGACCTTTTGGAACACGACTCATTTCCTATCTGTATATATATTAGGCTATTTATTAATATCTTTCAGATACATTAAGTGCATTTCTTAAGCATAAATTTAATTATAGATGTTCATATTCTCTCTCTATGAATCTGTCCATTTTGGAAATCCTAACCTTAATGACACTTAATCAGTTCAGTCTTGTATCTCTGGAGGCACTCATGACTTTGAGCCGCTGGGGGACCTCACTGCTGACCTGTCAGTAATCCAGTAGAGATTGATCATACTGAAAAGACTAATAAGTAAATGCATGGAGGAAACCGAATAAGGTGGTAGCTTGGGTATGGTTTGGGTATGGTATAACATTTAATGGATTATATTTTGGAGCGGTGAGCATTTTTTTTCTGCGTGAGAGAGAGAGAGAAAGAGAGAGAGAGAGAGAGAGAGAGAGAGAGAGGGGGGGGGGGGGGGGGGGGGGGGGGGGGGGGGGGGGGGGGGGGGGGGGGGGGGGGGGGAGGGAGGGGG